>SDVV010005128.1:0-19479 GCA_016164225.1 Gammarus roeselii | reverse complement strand
TGTTTCACGTATTTTGGTTGTGGTAGGTGTTTTAGTTGTTTTAGGTGTTAAAGTAGGGTTAGGTGTTTTAGTTTTTAGGTGTTTCAGTTGTTTTAGGTGTTTCTTAGGTGTTTCAGGTGTTTTAGTTACTGTAGGTGTTTCAGTTGTTATAGGTGTTTTAGTATTTTCATGTGTTTCAGTTGATGTATGTGTTTTAAGTGTTGTAGTTCTTATAGTCGTTTTAGTTGTTATAGTTGTTTCTGGTGTTTTAATTGATTTAGGTGTTCTAGTGGTTTTAGGAGTTTTTGTTGTTATAGGTGTTATAGTAGTTATAGGTGTTTCAGTTTTTTATGTGTTTCAGTTGTTTTAGGTGTTTTTTATGTGTTTTAGGTGTTTGGTTGTTATAGGTTTTTTAGGTGTTTTAGTTGTTTTAGTTGTTCTAGTTGTTCTAGTTGTTTTAGTTGTTATAGGTGTTTTAGGTGTTCTTGGTGTTTTAGGTGTTATAGGGGTTTTAGGTGTTATATGTGTTTCAGTTGTTTTAGGTGTTTTAGTTTATTTAGGTGTTTAGTTGTTTTAGGTGTTATAGTTGTTTATGTGTTATAGTTGTTTTAGGTGTTTCAGTCGTTTAAGGTGTTTTAGTTGTTATAGTTGTTTCAGTTGTTTAGTTGTTTTAGGTGTTTTATTTGTTAACCGCCTTGGCCGAGTGGTTAGCGTATCCGACTGCAGTGTCAGCCTCTGGTGCTGCATGTCGCAAGTTCGAGCCTCGGCAGGGTCACGGCGGTCTTGTGACGGGGAGATTGGGCGCCTCCTCCTCTGTGTCTGCCTAACATAGTCACCCCCCTAACTAGGGGTAAACGGCTGTATGTCTATATATACATACAGTTGTTTTAGGTATTGTAGTTGTTGAGGTGTTATTGGTGTTTTTAGGTGTTATAGTTGTTGCACGTGTTTTGGTTGTGGTAGGTGTTTTACTTGTTCTAGGTGTTATAGTTGTTTAGGTGTTATAGTTGTTTTAGGTGTTTTAGTTGTTTAGGTGTTTTAGTTGTTTTAGGTGTTTTCGTTGTTCTAGGTGTTCTAGTTGTTATAGGTGTTTTAGTTGTTTTTTAGTTGTTTTAGTTGTTTGAGTTGTTCAAGTTGTTATAGTTGTTATAGTTGTTTGAGTTGTTTGAGTTGTTTGAGTTGTTTTAGTTGTTTTTTGTTGTTATAGGTGTTGCAGTTGTTATATGTGTTTTAGTTGTTTAGTTGTTTTAGTTATTTTAGGTGTCCTAGTTGTATAGGTGTTTACGTTGTTTTGTGTGTTATAGTTGTTATAGGTGTTTTAGTTGTTTTAGGTGTTATAATTGTTCATGTGTTTAAGGTGTTTTAGTTGTTTGAGTTGTTTTAATTGTTTCTGATGTTTTAGTTGGTATAGTTGTTCTAGTTGTAATGGGAGTCTTAGTTGTTTTAAGTGTTATAGTTGTTTAGGTGTTGTAGTTGTTTTTTAGGTGTTTCAGTTGTTATAGGTGTTTTAGGTGTTTTGGGTCTTTTAGTTTTTTGAGGTGTTTTAGATGTTATGTTTTTTTTAGTTGTCCTAGTTGTTTTAGTTGTTGTAGTTGTTTTAGTTGTTTTAGGTGTTTTAGTTGTTTTATTTGTTATAGTTGTTATATTTATTTTGTTGTTGTAATTGTTTTAGTTGTTTTAGTTGTTGTAGTTGTTATAGTTGTAATAGGTGTTCTAGGTGTTTTATGTGTTATAGGTGTTAAATGGTTTTTTAGGTGTTTTATGTGTTTAAGTTGTTCTAGGTGTTTATAGTTGTTCTACGTGTTCCAGTTATTTTAAGTGTTTTTGTTGTTTTAGGTGTTATAGTTGTTTTATGTGTTATAGTTGTTTTAGGTGTTATAGTTGATTTAGGTGTTATAGTTTTTTTATGGGTTTTAGTTGTTTTAGTTGTTTAGGTGTTCTAGTTGTTATAGTTGTTTAGTTGTATAGTTGTTGTAGTTGTTTTAGTTGTTTTAGTTGTTTTATTTGTTTTAGTTGTTTCAGTTGATTTAGTTGTTTTAGTGGTTTTAGTTGTTGTAGTTGTTTTAGTTGTTATAGTTGTAATGTGTGTTTCAGTTGTTTTAGTTGTTTTAGTTGTTGTAGTTGTTATAGTTGTAATAGGTGTTCTAGGTGTTATATGTGTTTTAGGTGTTAAATGGTTTTTTAGGTGTTTTATGTGTTTAAGTTGTTCTAGGTGTTTATAGTTGTTCTACGTGTTCCAGTTATTTTAAGTGTTTTTGTTGTTGTAGGTGTTATAGTTGTTTTAGGTGTTATAGTTGTTTAAGGTGTTATAGTTGTTTTAGGTGTTATAGTTGTTGTAGTTGTTATAGTTGATTTATGCGTTAGATTGTTATAGTTGTTTTAGTTGTTTTAGGTGTTATAGTTTTTTAGGTGTTTTAGTTGTTTTAGGTGTTTCAATTGTTATATGTGTTTTAGTTGTTTAGTTGTTTTAGTTGTTTAGTTGTTTAAGTTGTTTCAGTCGTTTAGTTGTTATAGTTGTTATAGTTGTTTTATTTGTTATAGGTGTTTTAGTTGTTTAAGTTGTTTTAGTTGTTTCAGTTGTTCTAGTTGTGTAGTTGTTTTAGTTTTTTTTTTGTTGTAGTTGTTCTAGTTGGTTTAGTTTCTTATTTTTTCAGTTGTTTTAGTTATTTTAGTTGTTTTAGTTGTTGTAGTTGTTATAGGTGTTATAGTTGTTCTAGGTGATTTAGTTGTTGTATGTGTTTAGATGTTTTTGTTGTTTTAGTCGTTTTAGTTGTTATAGTTGTTTCTGGTGTTTTAGTTGTTGTAGGTGTTCTAGTTGTTTCAGGAGTTTTTGTTGTTTAGGTGTTTCAGTTGTTTTAGGTGTTTTTTAGGGGTTTTAGGTGTTTTAAGTGTTATGGGTGTTCCAGGTGTTTTAGTTGTTTTAGTTGTTTTAGTTGTTATATGTGTTCTAGGGTTTTAGGTGTTGTAGGTGTTACAGGGGTTTTAGGTGTTATAGGTGTTTTAGTTGTTTTAGGTGTTTAGTTGTATAGGTGTTTTAGTTGTTTTAGTTGTTTATGTTAATTTAGTTGGTTTAGTTGTTATAGTTGTTATAGTTGTTTTAGTTGTTAGAGTTGTTTTAGTTGATATAGGTGTTCTAGGTGTTATAGGTGTTGTGTTTGTTTTAGTTGTTTCAGTTGTTTTAGTTGTTATACCTGTTTTAGGTGTTTAGTTAATTGAGGTGTGATAGTTGTTTTAGTTGTTTTAGTTGTTGTAGTTGTTCTAGTTATTTTTTGTTGTTTTTGTTGTTTTAGTTGTTATAGTTGTTATAGTTGTTTTAGTTGTTATAGTTGTTTTAGTTGTTATAGGTGTTTTAGTTGTTATAGGTGTTATAGTTGTTTAGTTGTTTCGGTTGTTCTAGGTGTTTTAGTTGTTGTAGTTGTTTTAGTTGTTACAGGTGTTTTAGTTGCTATAGGTGTTATAGTTGTTTTAAGTGTTATCGTTATTTTATGTGTTCTAGGTGTTTTAGTTGTTTTAGTTGTTTTAGTTGTTTTACTTGTATCTGGTGTTTTAGTTGTTTAATGTGTTCTAGATGTTTTATGAGTTTCAGTTATTTAAGGAGTTTTAGTTGTTTAGGTGTTATAGTTGTTTTAGGTGATTTAGTTTTTGTAGGTGTTCTAGGTGTTATAGGTGTTAGTTGTGTAGTTGTTTTAGTTTTTTTTTGTAGTTGTTCTAGTTGTTTTAGTTTCCTAGTTGTTCAGTTGTTTTAGTTGTTTTAGTTGTTATAGTTGTTTTAGTTGTTATAGGTGTTTAAGTTGTTCTAGGTGTTTTAGTTGTTGTATGTGTTTAGATGTTTTAGTTGTTCTAGTCGTTTTAGTTGTTATAGTTGTTGCTGGTGTTTTAGTTGTTGTAGGTGTTCTAGTAGTTTTAGGAGTTTTTGTTGTTTAGGTGTTATATTAGTTTTAGGTGTTGTAGTTTTTTAGGTGTTTCAGTTGTTTAGGTGTTTTTTAGGGGTTTAAGGTGTTTTAGTTGTTATGGGTGTTGTAGTTGTTTAGTTGTTTTAGTTGTTTTAGTTGCTATAGGTGTTCTAGGGTTTTAGGTGTTATAGGTGTTACAGGGGTTTTAGGTGTTATAGGTGTTATAGTTGTTTTAGGTATTTTAGTTGTTTAAGGTGTTATAGTTGTTTTAGGTGTTATAGTTGGTTTAGGTGTTACAGTTGTTTTAGGGGTTTTAGTTGTTTTAGTTGTTAAGGTGTTTTAGTTGTTTTAGTTGTTTATGTTAATTTAGTTGATTTAGTTGTTATAGTTGTTATAGTTGTTATAGTTGTTTTAGTTGTTATAGTTGTTATAGTTGATATAGGTGTTCTAGGTGTTATAGGTGTTGTAGTTGTTTTAGATGTTTCAGTTGTTTTAGTTGTTATACTTGTTTTAGGTGTTTAGTTAATTCAGGTGTGATAGTTGTTTTAGTTGTTTTAGTTGTTTTAGTTGTTGTAGTTGTTTCAGTTGTTTTTGTTGTTTATGTTGTTTTAGTTGTTATAGTTGTTATAGTTGTTTTAGTTGTTATAGTTGTTTTAGTTGTTATAGGTGTTTTAGTTGTTATAGGTGTTATAGTTGTTTAGTTGTTTCGGATGTTTTAGGTGTTTTAGTTGTTGTAGTTGTTTTAGTTGTTTTAGGTGTTTTAGTTGTTATAGGTGTTATCGTTGTTATAAGTGTTATCGTTATTTTATGTGTTCTAGGTGTTTTAGTTGTTTTAGTTGTTTTAGTTGTTCTACTTGTATCTGGTGTTTTAGTTATTTAAGGTGTTCTAGTTGTTTTAGGAGTTTCAGTTGTTTTAGGAGTTTTAGTTGTTTAGGTGTTTTAGTTGTTTTAGGTGATTTAGTTTTTGTAGGTGTTCTGGGTGCTATAGGCGTTAGTTGTTATAGGCGTTTTAGTTGTTTTAGTTGTTTTAGTTGTTCTAGTTGTTTAATTGTTTTAGTTGTTTAATTTGTTTTAGTTGTTTTAGTTGTTTTATGTGTTAAGTTGTTTATAGTTGTTGTAGTTGTTTTAGTTGTTTTAAGTGTTATAGTTGTTTTATGTGCTCCAGTTGTTATAGGTGTTATAGGTGTTATAGGTGTTTCAGGTGTTTTAGGTGTTTTATGTGTTATAGTTGTTCTATGTGTTTAGTTTTTTTTGGTGTTATAGTTGTCTTAGGTGTTATAGGTGTTTTATGTGTTATAGTTGTTTCAGGTGTTTTAGTTGTTCTAGGTGTTATAGTTATTTTAGGTGATCCAGTTGTTTTGGGTGTTTTAGTCGTTTTAGGTGTTTAGTTGTTATAGTTGTTTAAGTTGTTTTAGTTGATTGAGATGTTATAGTTGTTTCAGTTGTTTTAGTTGTTATAGGTGTTTTATTTGTTTTAGATGTTATAGTTGTTTCAGTTGTTTTAGTTGTTTAGTTGTTTAGATGTTATAGTTGCTTTATTTGTTTTAGTTGTTTAGTTTTTTTGGTTGTTTAGTTGTTTTTGTTGTTCTAGTTGTTTTAGTTGTTTTAGGTGATGTAGTTGTTATAGATATTTTAGTTGCTTAATGTGTTTTAGGTGTTTTGGTTGTTATAGTTATTTTTTAGGTGTTTTAGTTGATGTAGTAGTTTCAGTTGTTTTCGGTGTTATAGTTGTTATAGGTGTTATAGTTGTTTTATGTGTTTTAGTTGTTTTATTGTTTCTAGGTGTTTTAGTTGTTTTAGTTGTTATAGTTGTTTTACTTTTTTATGGTGTTTTAGTTGTTTTAGGTGTTCTAGTTGTTATAGGAGTTTTAGTTGTTTTAGGAGTTCTAGTTGTTGTATATGTTTTAGGTGTTGTAGTTGTTCTAGTTGTTTCGGTTGTTCTACTTGTTTCTGGTGTTTTAGTTGTTGTAGGTGTTCTAGTTTTTTAGGTGTTCTAGTTGTTTTAGGAGTTTTAGTTGTTCTAGGATTTTTAGTTGTTCAGGTGTTTTTGTTGAACAAACTGTATTGATCAACCACGATTTCACCTTAGTTTCTCCCCGAGTTAAGTCGCCTCCGTCCTACTGTCTGGCCCTTGTCGTATTCCAATTCAATATAATTTCCTTTAGCATTTCGGCCCACGCCGCTATAAACTTGAGATTATCTTACGGTCTGAATGCCTAACCAGGAACCAAGCACAGTTGGCTTGCGTCTGTAGCCTTCTTCCCTCTATTCAAGCTGTTACCTTAGGTGCTGATTTTGCAAATGTAATTGCGCTCTCAGAAGATAAAACTCTTAATATAATGTCTTTTGCCCGGCTTGGTCGCCACATGTCCATGGCCTTGTGACCTCAAGGGAATGTTCCCTTCCTGGATAGGATCCCAGACTATGCCTAACCGTTGGGCTTTCCAAAACTCCTCAAGGTCCTCTGACCTATTTCCTTCATTATATAAGCTCTGCATGTCGACCAGAGCTTCAGACCATGGCTGCTTCAATAGCTCCGACATCTCCGTGCTAACCGTCCCGATAGCCTCTCTTAACTTTGCCATCAAAAGCTCTGACAGTCTATAACTAGATCCTCTTACCCTACTCTAGTAAGGAACTCACGTGTCTAACTTGATGCAACTTTGCGGATAAAAGTAAACTGTTGAAACTTCGAAGTGTCTCATTTTATAAACGGAGTACTCAACAAATTAATAGCGTTCTACGCTAGAATATAAAGCTGGCGTAGAAAAGATTACACTGGCGACGAGCGAGCCAACTGTCAGAGTCACAATAGTAAAGACAAACCTCACACGCCTCGGCAAAGGGGAAGACGACATTGCATCGGCTGAGTGAGAGACGAGGAGAGCATCCGACTACAAGGAGAGCATCCGACTACAAGGAACCGAGAGGAGCAGAACGTACTACACGGCGAACTCCATAAAACCTTGAGTATCATCTGCACGTTAAAATAAACATTTACAATAAGGGACTTTATAAAATGAACTTTGCAAAAAGTGTGAAATATACTGAAAATTGTGTGGTGTTGTGCGAAACACAAGCAAGTGAAGTGAGAAGCATTACAATAACTTAATACATATTACCAAAAAAAAATTCCGACAGTAACAATGGCTTTAAACTCAATTACGGTCCTCAATGACCTCCCGAAATTCGCCGGCAACCGCAAAGCTGGTGAAACGTCCTTCGTTGGAGAAATTGACGCGCGTACTTTTAACAGGACGGTAGAGAATCATTTCTTACAAAACAGTGTGGTCGCGGACGAAAAGAAACTACAGATTTTGTTTAGTCTGATTGATAAAAAAAAGGCGATGCTATCAAATTGCTCACCTGTTACGCGGGTCGGCATGTCCCATTTGAAGAAGTCAAAAACTACTTTTTGGCCATGTGCCCATCTTTCAAAGTAACTGAGTTCAAACACGCCGCCCGAGCACTACTAGGAACTAAACTTACATCTGACAACATCTTTTGCGGTATGACTAGTTTAGAAAATGCGTCGCGCGCCGTGGCTGAAGCCTATCTAAAAAATGAATCCCTCTCCAAAGGAGAATTCAATGAACAAACAGTGCTGACCAACACCATACCAGTGCCTCCCCCGCCGCCAACTAGCTCATCCGTTCCCACTGCCGCTACACCCGCGACCCAGTCAATCTCTCTGCTTAACGTAATTCAAAACATCATTATGCACATGTTCATTGCGTCGCAGACGGAGAACAAGGTATACGATAAACTATCGAACCTTGGTCCCCGTAACTCGTCGACAAAATTTATGGCTGAGACCGTAAAATGTGTCGCTCAGCATAAACTGCTTATGGCCACTAAAAAACAAGTCCACTCGGACGAAGCCATTTGGCAGGTTAGGCAACAATCAATCTCGGTAAATTCAACGCGCCCCTCACATTCGTCGACGACCGAACAAAAAGCGGCACCTAGCGCAGTAAATAGCAACTGATCGCCCATATCATGTTTTAACTGTGGAAAGAGCGGTCATGTGAAACGAGAATGCAACTTTTGTGCATTCTGTAAAAGATTTGGACACTCTGCGAAACAGTGCAAAGAAAGACTGGCCAAAGTCAAGGGTAAATACTGTGACAACTGTAAAATCAAAGACTCGCACAGCACTAGTAAATGTATGCGAAATAACCGCGGTCCCCCTCGTAAAAGCTGACAAACCTATGTACGTATAGCACAGACCGATGAGTCTACAACAGACCAGCAAGACGAACTTGTAAATCATGACGTCGAGGATAACAATTGGGACTCGAATGTTTATGACGGTAATGACGAATCTAACCAGTACTGACTAGGGATTCCATTACGACAACGGAACGGGAATGGCATAATAGTCCCGCGATTAAATGCAAAACTTAATGATACAGACTTAGAAGCTTACCTAGACACTGGAGCAACTACGACGCTCGTGGCTGACTCTGCGCTCAGAACTGAGGACTATAACTTGGAACCTTATAACGGCCAAGTATCAGATGCGAATGGAAATCCCATACACGTCCTAGGACAAGCTACAGCTCAGGTCGAGACACCTGCGGGACGCATTAACACCCGTGTTCTAATATTTAAGAAAAGCGATCGTATAAAGCATGACCTACTAATTGGCATGAACATATTACGACATGCGATCATAGACTTCCATAGTAAGAGATTACGATTCTCTCTTCGCGAAAACAAGACGAGCGCACCAACCGAAAGACCCGTACTAAGACTCACATTAAGTGACAGCATAACCATGAGTAACGCTCCCGTGAAAGTTGCACATGCCGCAACAGAAAACGAAAGTTCACCCGATAGCAGTGAGGTCACCAACACAGCAGAGGAAGATGCCTCGGCTGGCCGACCAGTTCTGATCAAACCGGTCTCGCCTGCCCAAGCCACTCCCCCTAGCTGTACGACCCCAGACCAGTCACAGCAAGTGTTTAGCATACACTTGCGTAACAACGTTACGATACCAAGAAACTCTATAATGCTGACAACCGTGCAAGTAAATAAACGAATTCAGAACGGACGAGACGTGATACTACATCACACACAACTCAAAAATGAAGTAACTATAGCTGAGGCTCTAACGTTAAACGAGAACAAAAGTGTTAAGGTAAACTTCACAAATATGAGTGACCAGCCAGTACTTCTAAAAAAGGGCACGAAGATATGTAACGCTGAGTATATCTCCCATGAAACTGTACTAATAGCACAATCAGTAGAACCCGACTTACCCGCCGACGATAACCATAAGCCGTTGACGCAAGAAGACATTAGCTGCGGTGACCCTCACGTGACACCAGCCTTGCTGGAAATATTAAACCGACACAGAAACGCTTGTTGGCTCACCGTGGAACCTCTAGGAAAGTACACGGGATACCAGTTAAAGTTAACGCTAAAGGAAGATATTGTAGTGAACAAAGCACCGTACCGAATCCCGTTCGCGTGTCAGGCGGAATTATCCATGAAAATTAAAACCATGCTAGACGAAGGAACAATTTCGCGCTCAAAATCGTCGCATAACAGTCCATTAATCATAGTCAAACGCGGCGACAGAGATATAAGAGTCGTGATTGATTTCAGGGAACTCAATGAGGTCAGTAAACCTCTGACCTTCCCCCTACCGAGCATTTCTGATGTACTAAACTCCCTGGGTCAATCCACCCACATGAGCACGCTTGACCTCGCGAGTGCGTATCACCAATGCAAGATACATCCCGACGATCGCGAAAAAACAGATTTCACTGTAGGAAGCAGCAAATACGAGTGGAACAGAGTACCCTTCGGGGTTCAATCAGCACCAGGTTTCTTTGCTCGCGTAATTAATGAAATTTTGGATTACGCCCTTGGCCCACAATGTCTCGCGTACATGGACGACATCATACTATTCAGTAAATCTGCCTCACAACATATGGAAACGATCGAGAATGTCTTAAGTAAACTAAACGAAGCCGGTATTAAACTCAAAATCCAAAAATGCTCTTTCTTTGCAAACGAGGTCAAATTCCTAGGTTACCAAATGACCAAGGAAGGCATGAAAATGACCGATGAACGAGTAGCCGCTATTAAAAAGATGCCAATGCCGACCTCGAAAAAACAAACTCAATCCTTTCTGGGAGCAGTAAAGTACTTTCGTATGTTTGTCCCAAAATTCGCTGAAATAGCAGACCCCTTGTATGAACTTCTCCGAAAGAACGTCCCTTTTCAATGGACGTCAGCCCAGACCACTGCAGTCGAAAGGCTAAAAGGAAAGTTGTCTCAGGCCCCGATAGTGAAGTTTCCTAATTACGACTTACCGTTCCACCTGTACACGGATGCCTCGAATTCCGGTATAGGCGCAGTACTAATGCAAAAATACGATGAAAAATTACACCCCGTAGCATATGTATCAAAGACATTAAACAGTGCTCAGAAAAACTATGCCGCTACAAAAAAAAGAAGCGCTCGCAATTGTTTATGCACTCGAGCAGTTCCGGCACATAATTCTCTGTTTTAACATAAGCGTGTACACTGATCATAAACCATTGTTGGGGGCATTAAATAAACCCACAAAGGATGAGTGCCTGCAACGCTGGGCGTTGCTAATTCAAGAATATGAGATTAACTTACAATACATCGAAGGCAAAGCGAATATATTCGCCGATGCCTTATCCCGACTACCCATGAACAATGACGAATCTAACACGTTGACTACAAAGCTTCACGAAGATTAACTTGTTCGAAATGAGAGCTGCAACACCGCTCTACAAGACTACATTCCAGAGAAAGTCCCTGGACCGAAAAGGAACTACGATCTGCACGAAGAAAAGATTCTCAGTGCAAGCAACTCTTTGGATTATTACGAAATGACAATACACACTCTACTAGCACAAACCCGTGAAAAACTATTTATAATACTATCTTAATAAATAGCCGAATAGTCCGTGGAGTGTTATATATAGTAAGAAAATTTAAAAGAGGAACCATAAGCGACGAATTTCTTGTACCGTACCTCCCCAACAGCTTAATGCTTCAAGCGTTCAAACTGGTCCACACTGACACAACCGCCGGTCATAAGGGACCCGAAAGAACATACAAGATATTCGCTAAAAACTTCTACAACTCACAAGAGAGACACCTGATACAACGACTTTGTGATGACTGCGAGTTATGCACACAAGCTAAAAAAGGACCTAAACTAATTCCTATAGAAAAATACCGTGTACCAATCCGACCCTTTCACACCATATCGTCCGACATGCTTGGCCCCCTGAGAATAACAGAAGCTGGACATCAATACATACTAACCTTCCGAGATTACACCACCAGATACACGATCCTGTTCCCATTAAAACACAAGGACACTGACTCCATCATTGAAGCATTACGACAAGTCAATTCAAATTACGGATCGAGTAACGTACTAATAACCGATAACGCTCCCGAGTACACTTCTGATAAACTAATTAACTTTCTGAAATACTCCAACACCAAAAAAGTGGAAATTTCCCCGTATCACCCAGCGTCACAAGGACTCTCTGAACGAATCAACAGAGAAGTGAACAAGTTGCTACGAATCTACACCACCCAACTGGCCGTAAATGACTGGGATAAGTTACTACCAGCGATACAACTAACGATAAATAACACATACAACAGTTCTATTCGAGAGGCCCCATTCTATGCCCTGTTTGCTTACGATTCAGCAACCATTACTTTCACTCCCCCCAAACTACAATACAGCGAAGACGAACTACACCAACATATGCGACGCTTGCAACAAGTGCTATCGCACTGCAGAGACACGCTCCTTGCTGCGCAGTCTTCCTACACCGAGTATACAAACGCAGGAAGAACAACCAAATGCATCTCAGTCGGAGACCTAGTCTACACAAACCTTCGGCAGATTGCCAAACAAAAGCTAGACTTGCCAGTCATGGGACAATTTTTGGTCCATAAAAACAAAGGAAAAGCTTGGGAGCTCCAAGAAATTGCCACTAAGAAAATATATGTAGTTCATCCCGATTACATAATCACCCGGTAACAGCCCTGCTCCACGCTACCTACACTGACCCGACTGCAAACAGCTACTACAACAGCTGCTACCTTGCCATCAGCGCAGCAGACCCCGGTGCCTCTGCCATCCAAACCAGTTTGCGCCTGACGAGTACAGCCCAGAAGAGCCTGTAAGCCGCCATAGCACCCTGCAAGCGCATGCTAGAAGGCCAAAAGGTCAACACACCCGGCGCCCCTGCTTCAGCACTGCAGCACAGCGGCCACCGTTCCTTCCAGCCAGCGCCGTGCCGCTGCAACTCCAAGGTCAACGGGTCAACGCAGCAGCGCCTCAACCCACGCAACTAGGCACCAGCCCTGCACTGCATCGCTGCACCACATGGTTGCCAAACTCCACTATATTGTTTTGTATAGTTTAAGTTACCATTTTTATTGTTCGTGAATTACTAACAATTAAGTATTAGGACTTGTGTTCTCTTAACCAAGTAAGACGTATCATCCGATGTTGTTTAGGTTCCCTGTACCTAAAACGTTTAAAAACGTAAGGTATTTAAATTCTATTGTATGTGTTACAGATACTCAAATATCTACTATGGAATGGGTTGGCATACTCATAAGAGCTGTATCTCTTATCGCGCTGACGCAAGCAGGACCTGCATTTCGGGAGTATGTACCCCCACCTGCAGCAGCAAGCACCCCTGCCACTGTCATCCCTTGGACCGGATATGCCCACATTCCAGGTGCGTTCCTCTTATCACGAATTAACTTAGCATTCATAAATACTACATGCTCAAAATACTCGTCCGATTTGGATGCTGCTTCTCAAATTGGGCGAGTACTTGCAAACACTAAATTAGTTGGAGGAACTCAAAATCAGCTTAACAGATACGGTTACGTATTGTTAAAATTAGAGTCAGAATATCTGAACACTCTACCCACAATATTCGACCTGCTTTTATGTGATGGTCGCGGATCGGAACTGTGGACCAAGTTCTACACATTCCGCGACCAGGTCACGATAATCTGGACTATGCTAAAAAAGGCCGGAGTAACTCAAACTCAACGTATGAATAAAGAAAGCCTAAGTAATCAATCGACGATTCCTTTTACGATATCAAATCGTACCACCCCAACGAATGACTCCATAAATGTACAAAACTTCACTGATCCCATTAATGCTCCATCCCTACTAAACTTTCTGTCTGAAGTTAGACCCTTACTAACCGGAAGACGACAACCCCGAAACCCTTTAGCAATTGGATTAGGATTAGGATTCCTGGGAAACTACCTCGTTTCTAAAATCTTCGACACTGGTAGTCAAGACAGTATTGATACCTTATACCGAAACCTACAACAAAATAATAAACTAATTAAGTTGACGAACGAGCGACTGGACATGATGTCTAAGAACGTATCTGACTCATTTGAAGCCATTAAAAAGGTTCTAGAGAAATTAGCTGAAACAGTAGAGATAGCTAAAATTCACCAAGCTGTACAGTGGAATTTCGATCAGCTGATAGCCAGTTTAACTGATATTAAGTCTACTTTTAGGACAAGTGAAATTATTGTTTCCTTGCTGGAGGTGGCATTTTGACACCAGAATTAATTGACCTGAAATCACTAAATAATATTGTCATAGAAGGTCATAAATACTTCCCTTCCTTAGAATTTCCTCTTGAAATATCTCGATATCAATTAGAACATGTTTGTAAAATATTGAAAATTCAAAAGGTGTCTCACCACAAATTCTTGATGGTCATACCTTTGACGTATACTACTCCTTATGAAGTATTTACTTTAATAGCACATCCCTTATTCTTCCTGAATTACGGAATGTAATACTCAGAAGAAACAATACATACATCATTACTGAAAAATCGAATATGTATTCCATTTTAACAACGAACCATCTCATGTTAGAGCCAGAAACAATGTACCATGAACGAAAATCTACGTGTGAATGGGAAGCCTCCCGATAGAATGTAACTGCTATGTCACTAATTTGTAACTACAAGAAAACCGGGTCCACAGATACTTTTATGACAGAGACGGACCAGCATAGGATAATCTACTTTTCACAATCTACCAAAGTAACTCTGGACTGCCCGTCACACCTGACGAAAGACACCCTCATCGGGCTACATAAACTACCTTTAGCTTGTGACGTGCAGACTGATGACTTGCTTTGGCCCGCCAAGCAGCTGGTAACTATCAACATTACCGAGTCCAATAATTCTTTTGCATTTATCATGGAACCCACAACCCTTCCTATCATAGACGTGAACAAATCGAGTGAAGTTCACTCTAGTCATCGTGAATTAATAAATAAAATAAACGTAGATGACCCCTTAACCATCGACTTCAATTACCATGGATTACAACTTGAACAAGTAGCAACATACTCTATTTATGCCCAGACTATTACAACCATAATTCGAGGTCATTAATTCCCTTTGCATTGCTTTTCTGTTCATCAAATGGATATATCGCAACAGACAAACCGCTACTGTGTCAAGAGAATCTACTCGAGACGCTCTGCAGGAAAGATTCCACGGTGTCAATGATAGCCTACGAAATAAAAAGATGTTACTAAATTTCAGAGAAAGTTTAAGAGAAAAGAGTAACCATCTGCAAGATGTAGCCAAACATGAGGCACATCAACTCAAAAACAGACTATACCTCTCACCTTTAGAATTTCATAAAACTTATAATGTGGATGCAGGAACCAACACGGATACTCAAACGTATCCTCTATCAGCCCCAGTACCAGAAATATATCCGGCCTTGCCGCGCTACGTTGAATAATTAATTTGGAGATTGTTTGTCCTCCCCATCATTTGTTGAATGGCAATTGCTTTATCAAATTCATTTTTTATACTACTGAGAATTAACTCAGTAATTTTTAAGAGAACGCACCGGGATGACCCAAAACCCACTATACAATTGTTACTAACTATTAGATATATATATAGTGATTAATGGTTGTGTATCTCTCTTGCATCTCGAGTACGGGAGATCCCTCTTCACCGTTCAGTGAACCAGCTGTGCCAGCTCGCAGATCGTTCCTGACTGCAGTTGTCCTCCACCTGCACCCTTCCCGACCGCAGCCGCCACGGAATACCAAGCGCCCGTTTTCTACCTACCCACAACAAAGAAAACACAGCGCTGCCAACTACGATGGACAAGTACGCTACCTGTCCTGGCGGAGAAGCAAGAAGAGCGTCTTCAGCTCACGTTAGATATATATATTTTAGCTTGATACTAACCCTGTGCTCATATATATCATTGATTGATATGTTATATTAACTTAGAAGGACGGAGTGGTGTTGAACAAACCGTATTGATCAACCACGATTTCACCTTAGTTTCTCCCCGAGTTAAGTCGCCTCCGACCTACTGTCTGGCCCTTGTCGTATTCCAATTCAATATAATTTCCTTTAGCATTTCGGCCCACGCCGCCATAAACTTGAGATTATCTTAGGGTCTGAATGCCTAACCAGGAACCAAGCACAGTTGGCTTGCGTCTGTAGCCTTCTTCCCTCTATTCAAGCTGTTACCTTAGGTGCTAAAGTAGCAAATGTAATTGCGCGCTCAGAAGATAAAACTCTTAAAATAATGTCTTTTGCCCGGCTTGGTCGCCACATGTCCATGGCCTTGTGACTTCAAGGGAATGTTCCCTTCCTGGATAGGATCCCAGACTATGCCTAACCGTTGGGCTTTCCAAAACTCCTCAAGGTCCTCTGACCTATTTCCTTCATTATATAAGCTCTGCATGTCGACCAAAGCTTCAGACTAAGGCTGCTTCAATAGCTCCGACATCTCCGTGCTAACCGTCCCGATAGCCTCTCTTAACTTTGCCCTCAAAAGCTCTGACAGTCTATAACTAGATCCTCTTACCCTACTCTAGTAAGGAACTCACGTGTCTAACTTGATGCAACTTTGCGGATAAAAGTTAACTGTTGAAACTTCGAAGTGTCTCATTTTATAAACAGAATACTCAACAAATTAATAGCACTCTACGCTAGAATATAAAGCTGGCGTAGAAAAGATTACAGTTTTAGTTGTTTCAGGTGTTCAAGTTGTTTTTTAGGTGTTCTAGGTGTTTCATGTGTTATAGTTTTTTTATGTGTTTAAGTTTTTTTATGTGTTCTAGTTGTTTTAGGTGTTTTAGTTGTTCTAGGTGTTTTAGTTGTTTTATGTGTTTTAGTTGTTTAAGTTGTTCAGTTTTTTAGTCGTTTTAGTTGTTTTAGTTGTTTTAGTTGTTTTAGTTGTTTGGTTGTTTTAGTTGTTTTAGTTGTTTTAGTTGTTTTAGTTGTTTCAGTTGTTTAGTTGTTTTAGGTGTTTTAGTTGTTAACTGCCGTGGCCGAGTGGTTAGCGTATCCGACTGCAGTGTCAACCTCTGGTGCTGCATGTCGGTAGTTCGAGCCTCGGCAGGGACACGGCGTTCTTGTGGCCTGGAGATTGGGCGCCTCCCCATCTGTGTCTGCCTAACTTAGCCACCCCTCTAACTAGCGGTAAACGGCTGTATGTATATATATACATACAGTTGTTATAGGTATTTTAGTTGTTTAAGGTGTTAAGGTGTTATAGTTGTTTCACGTGTTTCGGTTGTTTTAGGTGTTTTAGTTGTTTTATGTGTTATAGTTGTTTAGGTGTTTTAGTTGTTTGAGGTGTTTTAGTTGTTCTAGGTGTTTTAGGTGTTAAAGGTGTTGTAGGTGTCTTAGGTGTTTTAGTTGTTTGGGTGTTTTAGTTGTTTTAGGTGTTTTCGTTGTTCTAGGTGTTCTAGATGTTATAGGTGTTTTAGTTATTCAAGTTGTTTTAGTTGTTTCATTTGTTCAAGTTGTTAAAGTTGTTTTAGTTGTTATAGTTTTTTGAGTTGTTTTAGCGGTTTTAGTTGTTGTAGTTGTTTTAAGTGTTTTAGTTGTTTTATGTGTTTTAGTTGTTTAGTTGTTTTAGTTGTTTAGTTGTTTCTGGTGGCATAGTTGTTTTAGGTGTTCTAGTTGTTCAGGGACTTCTATTTGTTCTAGGTGTTATAGTGGTTTTAGGTGTTGTAGTAGTTTTAGGTGTTACAGTTGTATTTTTTTTAGGTGTTTTGGGTCTTTTAGTTGTTTAAGGTGTTTTAGTTGTTTCAGTGGTTTTAGTTGTTCTAGTTGTTTTAGTTGTTTTAGTTGTTCAAGTTGTTTTAGTTGTTTCACTTGTTTTAGTTGTGTAGTTGTTTTAGTTGTTCTAGTTGTTTAGTTTCTTAGTTGTTTAGTTGTTATAGTTGTTTTAGTTGTTATAGTTGTTTTAGTTGTTATATGTGTTTTAGTTGTTCTATGTGTTTTAGTTGTTGTATGTGTTTTAGGTGTTATAGTTGTTTAAGTCAATTTAGTTGTTATAGATGTTCCTGGTGTTATAGTTGTTACAGGTGTTCTAGTTGTTTACGGAGTTTTTTGTTGTTTAGGTGTTATAGTAGTTTTAGGTGTTTTAGTTCTTTAGGTGTTTCAGTTGTTTTAGGTGTTTTTTAGGTGTTATAGGTGTTTAAGTTGTTATGGGTGTTCGAGGTGTTCTAGTTGTTTTAGTTGTTCTAGTTGTTTTTGTTGTTTCAGTTGTTTATAGGTATTTCAGTTGTTTTAGTTGTTGCATTTGTTGAAGTTGTTTAGTTGTTTCGTTGTTTTAGTTGTTTTAGTTGTAAAAGTGGTTCTAGGTGTTTAGGTGTTATAGGTGTTCTAGTTTTTTTTAAAGTGTTTTAGGTGTTTTAGTTGTTATATGTGTTTCTAGTTGTTTAACGGGTTCTGGTTGTTCTAGGTGTTCTAGTTGTACTAGGTGTTTTAGTTGTTTTTTGGTGTAATTGTTGTTTTGGGTGTTATTATTGTTTTAGGGGTTTTAGTTTTTCTAGTTGTGTTGGTGTTCTAGTTGTTTTCTGTTATTTATGTTGTTTTAATTGTTTAGTTGTTATAGTTGTTTTTATTGTTTTAGTTGTTTATGTTGTTAAAGGTGTTAAAGCGGTTATAGGTGTTTTAGGTGTTACAGGGGTTTTAGGTGTTATAGGTGTTTAGTTGTTTTAGGTGTTTCAGTTGTTTAAGGTGTTATAGTTGTTTTAGGTGTTATAGTTGTTTTAGGTGTTATAGTTGTTTTAGGGGTTTTAGTTGTTTTAGTTGTTTAGGTGTTTAGTTGTTTTAGTTGTTTTTGTTGTTTTAGTTGCTCTAGTTGTTATAGTTGTTATAGTTGTTTTAGTTGTTATAGTTGTTTTAGTTGATATAGGTGTTCTAGGTGTTATAGGTGTTGCAGTTGTTTTAGTTGTTTCAGTTGTTTCAGTTGTCATACTTGTTTTAAGTGTTTTAGTTGATTTAGGTGTGATAGTTGTTTTAGTTGTTTTAGTTGTTTTAGTTGTTTTAGTTGTTTTAGTTGTTGTAGTTGTTATAGTTGTTTTAGTTGTTATATGTGTTTTAGTTGTTCTAGGTGTTTCAGTTGTTGTATGTGTTTTAGATATTTTAGGTGTTTTAGTTGTTGTAGTTATTATAGTTGTTTTATGTGTTATAGTTGTTATAGGTGTTTTAGTTGTTTTAGGTGTTATAGTAGTTATAGGTGTTTTAGTTTTTTAGGTGTTTCAGTTGTTTTAGGTGTTTTTAGGGGTTTTAGGTGTTTTAGTTGTTATGGGTGTTCTAGGTGTTTTAGTTGTTTTAGTTGTTATAGGTGTTCTAGGGGTTTTAGGTGTTATAGGTGTTACAGGGGTTTTAGGTGTTATAGGTGATTTTGTTGTTTTAGGTGTTTTAGTTGTTTAAGGTGTTAAAGTTGTTTTAGGTGTTATAGTTGTTTTTCAGGTGTTATAGTTGTTTTAGGGGTTTTAGTTGTTCTAGTTGTTTAGGTGTTTCAGTTGTTTTAGTTGTTTCTGTTAATTTAGTTGGTTAGTTGTCATAGTTGTTATACTTGTTTTAGTTGTTATAGTTGTTTTAGTAGATATAGGTGTTCTAGGTGTTATAAGTATTGTAGTTGTTTTAGTTGTTTAAGTTGTTTTAGTTGTTATACTTGTTTTAGGTGTTTAGTTAATTTAGGTATGATAGTTGTTTTAGTTGTTTAGTTGTTGTAGCTGTTTTAGTTGTTTTTGTTGTTGTAGTTGTTATAGTTGTTATAGTTGTTATAGTTGTTTTAGTTGTTATAGTTGTTTTAGTTGTTATAGGTGTTTTAGTTATTATAGGTGTTAAAGTTGTTTAGTTGTTTCTGTTGTTATAGGTGTTTTAGTTGTTTTAGTTGTTTTACTTGTGTCTGGTGTTTTAGTTGTTTAAGGTGTTCTAGTAGTTTTTTGGAGTTTCAGTTGTTATATGAGTTTTAGTTGTTTATGTGTTTTAGTTGTTTTAGGTGATTTAGTTTTGTAGGTGTTCTAGGTGTTATAGGTGTTAGTTGTTATAGGTGTTCTAGTTGTTTTAGTTGTTTTAGTTGTCTAATTTGTTTTAGTTGTTTAGTTGTTCAATGTGTTTAATTGTTCATAGTTGTTGTAGTTGTTTTAGTTGTTTTAGGTGTTATAGTTGTTTTATGTGGTCCAGTTGTTATAGGTGTTTTTTAGGTGTTTCAGGTGTTCTAGGTGTTTTATGTGTTTTAGTTGTTC
>SDVV010005127.1:0-19480 GCA_016164225.1 Gammarus roeselii | reverse complement strand
ATCTTAGGAATTGAGTTTGCACCTACCATTTAAAATCTATGGAGACTGTTGGATGGGTATTTTCAGACGAGACTCAGATAAAATTAGGTTTAAATATTCAGCATGTATCAATCGAATGGATGATCAAAATCCTGAGGGATTTGAATGGAAGATCGTTTTGCTCCGAATCGTGATGTTGTGCATTCATTACTGGCTATTGATTAGGCTTACGTAAAAATGTACATGAGATCAATGCTTCTGTTTGACAAAACTTGTAATTCGAAAGAGAAGTAGAAGAATTACCAGTTTACTTCTTTTCAATACACTAACTATTCTGCACCCTACGGGGGAGCCTATCTTGACTCACGTTGAGGCTCTGGTGGAAATGAGGCTGAAATCAAATCAAACTAACTACACGTTGTAACGTATATCCGTACAGAGAGAAGAGAGGGGCGAAAGGAGGTTAATCGACAACCCTAAACGATTGTGAAGTTGGGGAAACATGCATTTCGTATAATGTTCGGAGAAACTTTTCCAACAGCTTTTTATATTAAAAAACGGATTCAATGGACGAATCTTCATGGTCAGTCCCTGGCGAGTTTTTATCAGTAATATTAGTCTCGTTAGCGAGAATTTGACTTCACCAGTTCACTGGAACTAAACGAATGCATGCTGGTAACGTCACCTATCTTAGTGGTCCAATAAAGCTGATACACTTCATTCACATCAAAGGTGTTGTTCACTACGTACATACATCAACTTAAGAACTTGTATTTGTTTATAAGTCATTGACATGTATTGCATAAAATGAAGCATAACTCATATTACCTCATTAGTTATCGCTGAATGCATGAACTATTTGCCGTGATGTGAGATACAAAAAAAGGGGTAAACGTAAATCGGCTGGTCAGCGAAGAAAACTGAAGGTAGACAGACGTCATCCACCTTTCTTTAGTTTGCAAATTGTTATTCGGTGTTTGGTGCCTGAAATATATTAAACACTCTCTAAAGATGATTTACCTTAAGATGTTGCTACTTGCAACTGAAAACTGATGCGATGTAGGAAGTATCAGCAATATCTGAAGAGGGATTCACTTGATACACGCACTTTTTATTGAATCGAATCATTTAATTTCGTGTAGGTGGCATGGTTCAATAAATATCTCTAGTTCTTTTTATTTGGTTATGCTTTGATCGAGACAAAATTAGAACATTGATTCCTGTAAGAAATGTCCGTTGTTATACATGATTCACGACATGATTCACAACATTCTGAAAAATATTCACCTTTCTATCAAACTGAAAAGAGGAAGGGGCGTACAGGGCCTCGTGATCAAATATCAGCACACATTACGTGAATTAAAGCTGAGTTCAACGGCCTGCAGTTAACCCAGTTGTGCGTGCTATGGTCTTAGGACTCGATTGGCGTGCGGAAGATTAAGTCAAGTACTTAAGCCAAGCTCTATTTTTCAGGGTTAGACTTAATCTTGGTAAAGAGCTCTCAAATAAGCGCTTAGCTTACTTTGCGTACATAACTTCAGATCCGGCGAAATTCGTGTAGTTAACCCAGTTGACATCTCAGCCCTCCAACTATAACACCTAAACCAACTAAAACACCTAAGCAAACTAAAAAACCTATAACACCTAAACACCTAAAACACCTATAACACATAGAACGCTTAAACAACTATAAACACCTGGAACACCACAAAACAAATGGAACACCTAAATTAACTATAACAACTGAAACAACTAAAACAACTTAAACAACTATAACAACTAAAACAACTAGAACACCTAAAGAACTGCAACAACTAAAACAACTACAACAACTAAAACAACTAAAACAACTAAAACAACTAAAACAACTAAAACAACTAACACAACTAAAACAACTAAAACACCTAAAACAACTATAACAATTAAAACACTCATAACAACTAAAACACCTAAAATAACTATAACACCTAAAGCAACTAAAAAACCTACAACACATGAAACACCTATAACACATATAACTCCTGAAACACATAAAACAACTATAACACCTATAAAAAAGTAAACAACTCAACACCTAAAACAACTATAACAACTATACTAACTAAAAAAAGTAAAACAACTAAAACAAATATAACAACTAAAACAACTAAAACACCTAGAACAACTATAACAACTAAAAAAAAAAAACCTAAAACAACTTGACCAACTAAACAACAAAAACAACTAAAACAATTAAAACAACTAAAACAACTAAAACAACTCAAACAACTAAAACACATACAACAACTACAACACCTAAAACAACTAGACAACTAAAACACCTATAATTAAAACACCTAGAACAACTAAAACACCTAAAACAACTAAAACACCTAAACAACTAAAACACCTACAACAACTATAACACCTAAAACCCAGAAAACACCTCATAACAACTAAAACATCTAAAACACCTAAACACCTATAACACCTATAACACCTAAAACACCTATAACACCTAAAACACCTAAAAACCTATAATAACAAAATAACTAAAACAACACCCATAACACCTTAAGCAACTAAAACACCTAGAACAACTAAACACCTAGAACAACTAAAACACCTATAACAACTAAAACACATATAACAACTATAACACATAAAATGACTAAACAATTAGACTAACTAAAACAACTAGAACAACTAAAACAAATAGAATACCAGAAACAACTAACAACTAGAATACAAAAAACAACTAGGACATTTAGAACAACTATAACACCTTAAACAACTAAAACACCCATAACAAATAAAACACCTTGAACAACTAAACAACTAGAACAACTAAAACAACTAAAACAACTGAAACAACTGAAACAACTAAACAACTAAACAACTAAAACAACTGAAACAACTAAATCAACTAAAACAACTATAACAACTAAAAAAACTAAAACAACTGGAACAACTAAAACAACTAAAACAACTAAAACACCTAAAACAACTACAACACCTGAACCACTTATAACACATAAAACACCTATAACACCTTGAACACCCAAAAAACCTAAAACACCTATAACACCTATAACACCTAAAACAACTAAAACACCTATAGTAACTAAAATACCTGGAACAACTAAAACACCTATAACAACTAAAACACCTACAACAACTATAACACATAGAACATTTTAAACACACAAAACAACTAAACAACTAAATCAACGAAAACAACTAAACTAAGCAAAACAACTGTTACAACTAAACACCTAAAACTACTAAAACAGTTATAACAACTAAAGCACCTGAAACAACTAAAACAACTAAAACAACTAGAACAACTATAACACCCAAAACACCTTTAAACAACTAAAACACCTATAACAACTATAACACCTAGAACAACTAAGACACCTTGAACAACCAAAACACCTAGAACAACTAAACAACTAAAACAACTAAAGCAACTAAAACAACTAGAACACCTAAAACAACTTAACAACTATAACAACTAAAACACCAGTAACAACTAAAACAACTAAAACAACTATAACAACTATAACAACTGAAACAACTAAAGCAACTAAAACAACTAAAACAACCAAAACAACTATAACAACTGAAACAAATGAAACAACTAGAACAACTAAAACACGTGAAACACCTAAAACACATACAACGACTAAAACAACTATAACACCTAAACCAACTAAAACACCTAAAGCAACAAAAAAAAACTATAACACCTATAGCACCTAAAAAACACCAATAACACATATAACACCAATAACACCTATAACAACAAAAACACTTATAACAACTAAAACACTTAGCACACCTATAACAAATAGAACACCTATAAAAACTAAAACAACTATAACAACTGAAACAACCAAAAAACAACTAAAACACCTGAATCAACTAAAACACATAGAACAACTAAAACACCTATATAACAACTAAAACGCCTATAACAAATGATACACCCAAAGCACCTATAACAACTAAAACACCTAAAACAACTCAACACCTAAAAAACTAAAACAACTAAAACACCTAGAGCAACTAGAACAACTAAAAACAACTCGAACAACTCGAACAACTAAAACAACTAGAACAACTAAAACAACTCAAACAACTAAAACACCTATAACAACTACAACACCTAAAACAACTAAAATAACTGAAACACCTATAACTATAACACCTAAAACAACTAGAACACCTAAACAACTGGAACACCTTAACAACTAAAACACCTACAACAACTATAACACCTAAACCACCGAAAACACCTTATAACACCGAAAACACCCAAACACCTAAACACTTATAACACCTATAACACCTTAAACACCTAAAACACCAATAACACATACAACACCCATAACACCTAAAACAACTAAAACACCTTGAACAATTAAAACACATAGAACAACTAAAACACCTAAACAACTAAAACAAATAAAACAACTAAAACACATATAACAACTAAAACAATTAAAATAACTAAAACAACTATAACAACTAAAACAAATGAAACACCTAAAACAACTAGAACAACTAAAACAACTATTGTTACCGGGTTCGTTCGGCTTATGAGCCCAAGCAGTCTGTTATTCTGGTGACATGGTTCCTTGCCTATGCATGTGTTTCCCTGAGTGTTGTTTCATTCATGTGTGTGTTAACATATGTAATCATTAGTTTATTCTGTTTGTTTCAGACTTATTATCATGAGCTGTTGCTATATCTAAGTTTTCCTACACTATCCTAATCTTTCCCTTGGTTATTAATTTGGCTGCTGCTGTACTGGGTGAGTTTTTATCTGTTCTGTATTATCAATTGAACTCTTTAGAGTAAGTGGGGTTTGGTGATGAGCGATAGGAATAATAAGTATTATCAAGCATGTTTGCTTAAGTTTCATAAGCTTCTTAGTTGTTTTGCTTTCACTTAATTTCAACAGCATTTGTTTAAGTCAGTATGTTATAACTTCTTTTGCTTATATGAATATTCATATCTCTGCATTAGCTTTTATATTATTTTTGCACTTTCTTTTTGTGAAGCCAGTTCCACTTAATTAACTTTTGTTCTGGCATTAGCTATCAACATCTGGTCTTCCTTGAACCATCCCTTGTTTGCCTAATTATTTACCTTGCTCAGTTGTTCCCCTTGATTTACAAGTTTGTTGTTTTTCTTCATTGAATCAATGACTTTCCATTTGCTGAATTAAAGTGCCTCTCAATGCTATTATCCCTTGAATACTAGTTTTGATTCCGTTCCCTTGTTTTCATTTTGTACATACGCATTCTTGCATGATTTCCTAACTTCATATTTATCCTCCCCATAAGATTTCTTACTTAATGTTCTCCTAGGACCTCTTGGAGGAATGTTTGACTGTGACTCATAATGATTGTTCTATATTTATCTCTTTTGCAGAATAGTCACCTGATCATTCTTCTTTACCTACCCATCCTATACCTAATCTTAATCCTTCCTGTACCTGTGAATAACCTGTTCCTCCCTACCCATTTATGACCAGTCATCCTACCTCAAATCCTACATTTATGCTGGTTTAAGGCAATACTACTTGTAAATTACCCATCCACAATTACCAGTTGATGGCAATATATATTCAAGTGGAGACAAGAAAATGGTTTAATTTCACCCTTGATTACCATCATTAGATTAAATTTGCGCTTTCATTAATATTAGAACACCTATAACAACTAAAACACCATAAACAACTATAACACCTGGAACAACTAAAACACAAAGAACAACTAAAACACCTAAAAAACAACTAAAACGCCTATAACAAATGATACAACTAAAACGTCTATAACAAATGTCCCACCCGCGTGCGTGGACGGTAACACTATAACACCAACAACAACTAAAACACCTATAACAAATAAAACACCTAAAACAACTAAACAACAAGAACAACTGAAACAACTAAAATAACTAAAACAACTACAACAACTATAACAACTAAAACAACTGAAACAACTATAACAACTAAAACACCTAAAACAACTACAACACCTATAACACTTAGAGCACATAAAACACTTATAACACCTAGAACACCTAAAAAACCTAAAACACATATAACACCTACAACACCTAAAACCACTGAAACACATATAACAACTAAAACACCTGGAACAACTAAAACACCTAAAACAACTATAACACCTAAAACAACTAAAAAACTTAGAACAACTAAAACACCTATAACAACTAAACAACTAAAACAACTAAAACAACTAAAACAACTAAAACAACTAGAACACCTAAAACAACTAAAACAACTATAACAACTAAAGCACCTGAAACATCTAAAACAACTATAACAACTAGAAAAAAAACTATAACAACTAGAACACCTGAAACACCTAAAACACCTAACTATAACAACTAAAACCACCAAAACAACTAAACAACTATAACAACGTAAACAACTAAAACAACTATATCAACTAAAACAACTAGAACAACTAAAACTACTACAACAACTATAACAACTAAAACAACTAAAACAACTACAACAACTATAACACCTGAAACACGTAAAACACCTACATCAACTAGAACACTTAAAAACAACTAAAACACATAACACACCTAAAACAAATAAAACACCTACAACAACTTAAACAACTAAAACAACTAAAACAGTACAACTAAAACAACAAAAACAGCTGAAACAACTAAACAAGTAAACACCTAGAGCAACTGAAACAACTAAAAAAACTAAACAACTATAACAACTACAACAACTGAACAACTAAAACAGCTAAAAAACTAAAACAATTGAAACCCATAGAACAACTAAAACACCTAGCACACCTAATACAAATAAAAACACCTAAAACAACTATAACAACTAGAACAACTATAACAGCGAGAACAACTAAAACAACTAGAACAACTAAAACAACTGAAACATAAACACCTAAAACAACTATAACAACTAAAAAAACTAAAACACCTAGAACAACTATAACAACTGAAACAAACAAAACAACTAGAAAACCTACAACAACTAAAACACCTATAACAACTAAAACAACTAGAACAACTGCAACAACTGAAACACCTAGAACAACTATAACAACTATAGCAACTTAAACACCTAAAACAACTATAACAACTATAGCAACTAAAACCACTATCACAACTAAACAACTAAAACAACTGAAACAACTGAAACACATAGAACAACTACAACAACTAAAACGACTAAAACACCTATAACAACTGCATTAACTAAAACAACTGAAACAACTAAAAAAACTCAAACAACTAAAGCAACTCGAACAACTGGAACAACTGAAACAACTGAAACAACTAAAACAACTGAATAACTAAAACACCTAAAACACCTATAACACCTAGCATACTTAGAACACATATAACAACTAAAACACCTAGAACAACTAGAACACATAAAACAACTATAACACCTTAAACAACTAAAACAACTATAACAACTAAATCAACTATAACAACTATAACAACTAAAACAACTAGAACAACTACAACAACTACAACACCTAGAACAACTATAACAACTATAGCAACTTAAACACCTAAAACAACTATAACAACTATAGCAACTAAAACAACAATCACAACTAAACAACTAAAACAGCTAAACAACTAATACAACTAGATTAACTAAAACACATAAAACAACTATAACATCTAAACTACTAAAAAACACCTAAACAACTGAAACACCTATAACTAAAATATCTAAAACAATTATAACACCGAGAACACCTAGAACAACTATAACACCTATAAACACCTTTAACACCTAAAACACCTATTACACCTAAAACACCAGGAACACATAAAAAACTCTAACAACTAGAACACCTAAGCCAGCTAAAACACCTAAACCAACTAAAAAACCTATAACACCTGAACACCTTAAACACCTATAACACATAAAACACCTAAACAACTAAACACTTATAACAACTATAACGCCTAGAACACCTAAAACACCTATAACAAATAGAACACATAAAACAACTATAACAACTAAAACAACTAAAACAACTTAAACAACTACAACATCTAAAACATTTAAACACCTAAAACAACTAAAACAACTCAACAACTAGAACAACTAAAAAAACTGAAACAACTAAAAAAAAATAAAAGTAACTAACACAACTAAAATAACTAAAACACCTATAACAACTAAAACAACTAAAACAACTAAAACAACTAGAACACTTGAAACAACTACAACACCTTAAACAACTATAACACTTTAACCCACTAAAACACCTAAAACACATGCAACACCTATAACACCAATAACACCTGAAACACAGAGAACTACTAAAACACCTATAAACAACTAAAACACCAAGCAACTATAACACCTAAAACAACTAAACCACCTAAAACAACTAAAACACCTACAACAACTATAACACCTATAACACCGTAAACACCTATAACACATATAAACACCTAGAACACCTAAAACACCTAAACACCTATAACACATGAAACACCTACAACAACTAAAACACTTACAACAACTATAACATCTATATTACCTAAAACACATATAACAAATAGAACACCTAAAACAACTATAACAACTAAAACAATTAAAACAACTAAAACAACAAAAACACCTGGAACAACTTGAACAACTAAAATACTAAAACACCTAAAATAACTAGAACAACTAGTACAACTAAAACAACTAAAACAACTAAAACAACTAAAACAACTAAACAACTAAAACAACTAAAACAACTAAAACAACTCAAACAACTAAAACACCTAAAACAACTAGAACGCCTAAAACAACTAAAACACCAATAACAACTAAAACACAGATAACAACTAAAACAGCTAAAATAACTTAAACACCTAAAACAATTAAAACACCAAATAACTAAAACAACTAAAACAATTAAAACACCTGAAACACCTATAACACCTCCCTATAACAACTAGAACCACCAAAACAACTAAAACAACTATAACAACTAAAACAACATAAACAACTAAAACAACAAAAACACCTGCCACACCAAAAACACCTACATCAACTAAAACAACTAACACCTATTCAAACTAAAACACCTAAACCAACTAAAAAACCTATAACACCTATAAACACCTAGCACACCTAAAACAAATAAAACACCTACTACAACTAATCAACTAGAACAACTAAAACAGTTAAAACAACTAAAACAACTATAACAACTTAAGCAACTAAAACAACTAAACACCTAAAACAACTAAAACAACTAAAATAACTAAAGCAACTAATACAACTATAACAACTAAAACAACTAAAACAACTAAAACAACTAAAACAACTAAAACAACTATAACAACTAAAACACCTAAAACAACTAAGACACCTAGCACACCAAAAACAAATAAAGCACCTACAACAACTAAAACAACTAGAACAACTAAAACAGTTAGAACAACTATAACAACTATAACAACTAAAACAACTAAAACAACTAAAACAACTAAACACCTATAACAACTATAACAACTAAAACAACTAAATCACCTAAACAACTAAAAAAACTAAACAACTAAAGCAATTAGAACACATAAAACAACTAAAACACCTAAAACACCAATACCAAATGAAGCACCAAGAACACATATAACACCTACAACACCTAAAACACCTTAAACACTTATGACAATCAAACACCTTAAACAACTAAAACACCTAAACATCCAATAACAACTAAAACACCTGAAACAACTGAAACACCTAGAACAACTATAACACCTAAAACAACTAAAACACGTAAAACAACTGTAACAACTAAAACAACTACAACAACTCAACCAACTAAAACAACTAAAACAACTGTAACAACTGAAACAACTAAAACAACTAGAACAACTAAAACACCTACAACACCTATAACACCTAGAACACCTACATCACATTTAACACCTATAACACCTAAAACAACTAGAACATATAAAATAACTATAACACCTTAAACAACTAAAACAACTAAAACAACTAAAACAACTAGAACAACTAAAACAACTAAAACAATTAGATTACCTCGAACCACTCTAACAACTAGAACAACTAAAACACCTAAAACAACTATTACAACTATAACAGCTATAACAACTAGAACAACTAAAACAACTAAAACAACTAAACAACTACAACAACTAAAACACATATAACAACTATAACACCTAAAACAACTAAAAATACCTAAAACAACTGAAAAATCTATATCTAAACACCTAAAACAATTAAAACACCTAAAACACCTATAACAACTAAACAACTAAAACAACTAAAACAACTAAACAAGTTAAACAAGTAAAACAACTATAACACCTGTAACAACTTAAACACCATAAACAACTGGAACACCTAGAAACAACTAAAACACCTGGAACAACTAGAACCCCTAAAACAACTAAAACGTTTAGAAAAAATAAAACACCTAAAACAACTATAACACTTGAAACAACTATAACAACTAAAACAACTAAAACACCTAAACAACTCAAACAACTGAAACAACTAAAACAACTAAAACAAGTAAAACACTTTAAACAACTAAAACACCTTAAACAACCAAACACCTAAACCAACTATAACACCTAAAACATATGCGACACCTATAACACCTAAAACACCTAAAGCATCTAAACAACTAAAACACCTATAACCAACTAAAACACCAAACAACTATAACATCTAAAGCAACTAAAACATCTATAACAACTAAAACACCTTCAATAACTATAACACCTACAACACCGTAAACATCTACAACACATAAAACACCTAAAACACCTGAAACACCTAAACACCTTAAACACCTAAACATCTAAAACACATAAAACACCTCGAAAAAAAAAATACAACTAAAACACCTACAAAAACTAAACACATATAACAACTAAAACACCTAGAACAACTATAACAACTAAAACAACTATAACACCTAAAACAACTGAAACAACTATAACACTTTAAACAACTACAACAACTAAAACAGCTAAAACAACTAAACAACTTAAATAACTAAAACACCTAAAACACCTAAAACAACTAGAACACAAAAAAAAAATAACACCTGGAACAACTAGAACACATAGAACAACTGAAACACCTAGAAACAACTAAAACGCCTATAACAGATGAAACACCTAAACAACAATAACACCTATAACACCTAAAACACCTAATACACCTAAAACACCTACAACACCTAAACCACCTATAAACACCGCAAACATCTATAACAACTATAACACCTAAACCAACTAAAAAACCTATAACACCTAAACACCTAGAACACCTATAACACGTAAAACACCTACAACAACTATAACACTTAAAACAACTAGAACACCTAAAACAACTAAAACAACTATAACAACTAAAATACTTGAAACAACTAAACACCTAAAACAACTAAAACACCTAAACCAACTAAACACCTACAACACATGAAACACCCATAACACCTATAACACCTGTAGGACATAAAACAACTGAAAAACCTGTAAACAACTAATACACCAAAACAACTATAACACCTAAAACAACTAAAACATCTAAACAATTAAAACACCTACAACAACTAAAACACCTAAAACACCGAAAACACCTATAACACCTAAACACCTATAACACCTAAACACCTATAACACCTAATACACCTAAGCACCTCAAACACCTAAAACCAATAAAACACTTGTAACGCCTATAACACCTTTAACACATACAATACCTAAAACACCTAAAACAACTAGAACAACTACAACCGAAACACCTAAAACAACTAAAACACCTAAACAACTAAACATTTAGAACAAAAAAAACACCTATATCACCTATAACACCTAAAAACACCTAAAACACCTAAAGCAACTATAACAACTAAAACACCTGTAACAACTCAACACCTAAAAAAACTAAAACAACTAAAACACCTAAAACAACTAAAAAACTATATCAACGAAAACAACTAAAACAACTAAAACAACTAGAACAACTAGAACACCTAAAACAACTAAAACAACTATAACAACTAAACCACCTAAAACATCTAAAACAACTATAACAACTAAAAAACAACTATAACAACTGGAACACCTGAGACACCTAAAACACCTAACTATAACAACTAAAACCACCAAAACAACTAAAACAACTATAACAACTAAAACAACTAATACAACTATAACAACTAAAACAACTATAACAACTAAAACAACTAAAACACCTGAAACACCTAAAACACCTACAACAACTAGAACACTTATAAACAACTAAAACACCTAGCACACCTAAAACAAATAAAACACCTACAACAACTAAAACAACTTGAACAACTAAAACAGTTAAAACAACTAAAACAACTAAAACAGCTGAAACAACTAAACAAATAAACACCTAGAACAACTGAAACAACTAAAATAACTAAAACAACTATAACAACTACAACAACTAAACATCTAAAACAACTTAAACAACTACAACAATTAAAACACATGGAACAACTAAAACACCTAGCACACCTAAAACAAATATAACACCTAGAACAACTATAACAACTAGAACAACTAAAACAGGTAGAACAACTACAACAACTAAAATAACTGAAACAACTAAACACCTAAAACAACTATAACAACTAAAAAATCTAAAACACATAAAACAACTATAACAACTGAAACAACCAAAACAACTAGAACACCTAAAGCAACTAAATCACCTATAACAACTAAAACACCTAAACTAACTAAAGCACCTAAAACACATATAACACCTACAACACATATAACGCTTAAAACACCAATAACAACTAAAACACCTAGAACAACTGACACACCTAATCACCTTAAACAACTAAAACAACTGAAACAACTGAAACACCTAGAACAACTACAACAACTAAACGACTAAAACACCTAGAACAACTGCAACAACTAAAACAACTGAAACAACTAAAACAACTCAAACTACTAGAACAACTAAAACAACTAGAACAACTGAAACAACTGGAACAACTGAAACATCTAAACAAATAAACAACTATAACACCTAAAACACCTATAACACCTAGAACACCTAGAACACATATAACAACTAAAACACCTAGAACAACTAGAACACATAAAACAACTATAACAACTATAGCAACTTAAACACCTAAAACAACTATAACAACTATAACAACTAAAACAACTACCACAACTGAAACAACTAAAACAGCTAAACAACTAAAACAACTAGATTAACTAAACACATATAACCACTATAACACCTAAACAACTAAAAACACCTAAAACAACTGAAACACTTATAACTAAAACACCTAAAACAATTAAAACACCGAAATCACCTAGAATAACTGTAACACATATAAATACCTATATCACCTATAACACCTATTACACCTCAATCACCAAAAACATCTAAGAAACGATAACAACCAGAACACCTAAACCAGATAAAACACCTAAACCAACTAAAAAACCTATTACACCTAAACACCTAAAACACCTATAACACATAAAACACCTACAACAACTAAACACTTATAACAACTAAAACGCCTAGAACACCTAAAACACCTATAGCCAATAGAACACCTAAACAAATAAAACAACTAAAACAACTAACACAACTAAAAATAACTATAACACCTAAAACAACTAAAACAACTAAAAAAAAAAACTGAAACACTTATAACAACTAAAACACCTTAAACAACTAAAACACTTAAACCAACTAAAACAACTAGAACACATGCAACACCTATAACACCAATAACACCTGAAACACATAGAACAACTAAAACACCTATAAACAACTAAAACACCAAACAACTATAAAACCTAAATAACTAAACCACCTAAAACACCTAAAACACCTACAACAACTATAACACCTATAACACCGAAAACACCTATAATACCTAATGAACACCTAAAACACCTGTAACACCTAAAACACCTAAAAAAAACTACAACTAAAACATCTATAACACATAAAACATTTAAAACAAATAAAACACTTAAACAACTATAACATCTATATAACCTAAAACACATGTAACAAATAAAACACCTAAAACAACTATAACAACTAGAACAACTAAAACAACTTGAACAACTAAAACAACTAAACAACTAAAACCACTATAACAACTAAAACACCTAGAACAACTAGAGCAACTAAAATACCAGAACACCTAAAACAACTAGAACAACTAGTACAACTAAAACAACTAAAACAACTAAAACAACTAAAACAAATGTAACACCTAAAACAACTAGAACACCTAAAGCAACTACAACACCTAAAACAACTAAAACACCTATAACTAAAACACATATAACAACTAAAACACCTGAAACAACTAAAACACATAAAACAACTAAAACACCAAAACAACTTAAACAACTAAAACAACTAAAACACCTGAGAACACCTACAACACTTAACTATAACAACTAAACCACCAAAACAACTAAACAATTATAACAACTAAAACATCTAAAACAACTATAACAACTTAAAAAACTTGAACAACTGAAACAACTATAACCACTAAAACAACTAAAACACTTAAAACAACTATTACAACTATAACAGCTATAACAACTAAAACAACTAAAACAACTAAACAACTACAACAACTGAAACAACTATAACACATAAAACAACTATAACACCTATAACAACAAAAAATACCTAAAACAACTGAAACACCTATAACTAAAACACCTAAAACACCTATAACAACTAAACAACTAAAACAACTAAAACAACTAAAACAACTTAAACAACTAAAACAAGTAAAACAACTAAAACACCTACAACAACTATAACACCTACATCACCGAAAACACCTAGAACACCTAAACACCTAAAACATCTGTAACACCTTAACACCTTAAACACCTAAACACCTAAAACACCAATAACACCTAGAAAAAAAACACCTACAACTAAAACACCTACAAAAACTAAAAACACCTAAAACAACTAAAACACTTAGAACAACTATAACAACTAAAACAACTATATCACCTAAAACAACTAAAACAACTATAACACCTTTAACAACTCAAACAACTAAAAAAACTAGAACAACTAAAACAACTACAACAACTAAAAAAACTAAACAACTACAAAAACTAAAACAACTACAAAAACTAAAACAACTAAAACACATAAAACAACTATAACACCCAAAACAACAAAAAATACCTAAAACAACTGTAACATTTATATTTAAAACACCTAAAATATCTATAACAACTAAACACTAAAACAACTAAAACAACTAAAACAACTTAAACAACTAAAACAAGTAAAACAACTAAAACCTTTAGAACACCATAAAAACTATAACACCTACAAACAACTAAAACACCTAGAACAACTAGAACACCTAAAACAACTAAAACGTTTAGAACAAATAAAACACATAAAACAACTATAACAACTAAAACAACTATACCAACTTAAACAACTAAAACAATAAAACAACTAAAACACCTAAAACAACCAAACAACTATAACAACTAAAACAACTTAAACAACTATAACAACTGAAACAACTAACACAACTAAAACAACTAAAGCACCTAAAATAACTAAAACAACTAAAACAACTATAACAACTAAAACACTTTAAACTACTAAAACACCTTAGACAACTAAAACACCTAAACCAACTAAAATACCTAAAACATATGCAACACCTATAACACCTAAAACACCTGAAACATCTAAATAACTATAACACCTATAAACAACTAAAACACCAAACAACTATAACACCTAAAGCAACTAAAACATCTAAAACAACTAGAAGACCTACAACAACTATAACACCTACAACACCGAAAACACCTATAACACCTAAACACCTAAAACACCTAAACAGTTTAAACACCTAATCACCTAAAAATCCTATAACACCTAGAAAAAAAAACACCTACAACTAAAACACCTACATAAACTAAAACACCTAAAACAACTAAAACACCTAGAACAACTATAACACCTACATAAACTAAAACACCTAAAACAACTAAAACACCTGGAACAACTATAACAACTAAAACAACTATAACACCTACAACAACTGAAACAACTATAACACCTTAAACAACTAGAACAACTAAAACAACTAAAACAACTATAACATCTAAAACAACTAAATCACCTACAACACCTAAAACAACTAAACAACTAAAACAACCAAACCAACTAAAGTAACGCTAACAACTACAACAACTAAAACAACTAAACAACTAAAACAACTAAAATAACGATAACAACTGGAATAACTAAAACAACTAAACAACTAAAATAACTAAAACAACAGAAACAACTAAAACATCAAAACAACTTAAACAACTATAACACCTAAAACAACTAAAACACCAAAAACAACTATAACACCTGAAACAACTAAAACACATATAACAACTAAAACACCTAAACCAATTAAAAAACCTATAACACCTAAACACCTAAAACACCTATAACACGTAAAACACCTACAAACAACTATAACACTTAGAACAACTATAACACCTAAAACACATAAAACAAATACAACACCTAAAACAACTATAACAACTAAAACAACTAAAACAACTTAAACAACTATAACAACTTAAACAACTATAACAACTATAACAACTAAAACATCTAATACAACTAAAACAACTACAACAACTAAAACAACTAAAACAACTACAACAACTAAAAAAAACACAGCTAAAACAACTAGAACACATAAAACAACTAAAACAACTATAACAACTATAACACTGAAAACAACTAAACACCTAGAACAACTAAAACACCTAAACCAACTAAAACACCTACAACACATGAAACACCCATAACACCAATAACACCTGCAACACATAAAACAACTAGAACACATATAAACACCTAAAACACCAGAACCACCTAGAAACACCGAAAACAACTATAACAACTATAACACCTAAACCAACTAAAACACCTAAACCAACTAAAAAACCTATAACACCTAAACACCTAAACACCTATAACAACTATAACACTTAAAACAACTATAACACCTAGAACACCTAAAACAAATAGAACACCTAAAACAACTATAACAACTAAAACAACTAAAACAACTAAAACACCTAAATCAACTAAACGCCTAAAACAACTAAAACACCTAAACCAACTAAAACACCTAGAACACATGAAACACCCATAACACCTATAACACCTGCAACTCATAAAACAACTAGAGCACCTTAAAACAACTAAAACACCAAAACAACTATAACACCTACAACAACTAAAACATCTAAAACAACTAAAACACCTACAACAACTTAAACACCTAAACACCGAAAACACATATAACACCTAAAACACCTAAAACCTTAATACACCTAAACACCTCAAACACCTATAACACAAATAGCACTTGTAACACCTATAACACATATAACACATATAATACCTAAAACACCTAAAAAAACTAAAACACAAACAAACTAAAACACCTAAAACAACTACAACACCTAAAACAACTACAACACCTAAAACAACTAAAACTTCAGAACAAAAAAAAAACTATAACACCTATAACACCTATAATGCCTAAAACACCTATAGCACCTATAACAACTACACACAAAAAACAACTCAACACCTAAAAAAAATAAAACAACTAAAACACCTAAAGCAACTAGAACAACTAAAACAACTAAACAACTAAAACAACTAAAACAACTCAAACAACTAGAACACCTATAACAACTACAACACCTAAAACAACTAAAACAACTAAAACACCCATAACTATAGCACCAAATACAACTAAAACAACTAAAACAACTGAAGCACGTAAACAACTAAAACACCTACAACAACTATAACACCTAAAACACCGAAAACACCGAAAACACCTTATAACACCGAAAACACCCTAACACCTTAACACCTATAACACCTATAATACCTTAAACACCTAAAACACCTAAAACACCTATAACGCATATAACACCCATAACACCTAAAACAACTAAAACACCTTGAACAACTAAAACACATAGAACAACTAAAACACCTAAACAACTAAAACAAATAGAACAACTAAGACACCTATAAAAACTGAAACAATTAAAATAACTAAAACAACTAAAACAACTAAAACATATGAGACACCTAAAACAACTAGAACAACTAAAACACATAAAACAACTAAGACAACTAAAACAACTATAACACCAACAACAACTAAAACACCTATAACAAATACAAACACCTAAAACAACTAAACAACAAGAACAACTGAAACATCTAAAATAACTAAAATAACTAAAACAACTATAACAACTAAAACAACTGTTACAACTATATCAACTAAAACACCTAAAAACCACTACAAAACCTAGAACACTTAGAACACCTAAAACACCTATAACACCTAGAACACCTAAAAAACCTATAACACCTATAACACCTACAACACCTAAATCAACTAAAACACCTATAACAACTAAAACACCTGAAACAACTATAACAACTAAAACAACTATAACACCTAAACAACTAGAAAACCTTGAACAACTAAAACACCTAAATCAACTAAGCAACTAGAACAACGTAAGCAACTGAAACAACTAAAACAACTAGAACACCTTAAACAACTGAAACAACTATAAAAACTAAAGCACCTGAAACATCTAAAACAACTATAACAACTAAAAACAACTATAAAAACTAAAACACCGGAAACACCTAACACACCTAACTATAACAACTAAAACCACCAAAACAACTAAAACAACTATAACAACTAAAACAACTATAACAACTATAACAACTAAAACAACTAGAACAACTAAAACAACTAAAACAACTACAACAACTAAAACAACTAAAACAACTAAAGCAACTAAACACCTGAAACACCTAGAACACCTACAACAACTAGAACACTTAAAAAACAACTAAAACACCTAGCACACCTAAAACAAATAAAACAACTACAACAACTACAACAACTAGAACAACTAAAACAGTTAAAACAACTAAAACAACTAAAACAGGTGAAACAACTCAACAACTAAACACCTAAAACAACTGGAAAAACTAAAATAACTAAAATAACTCAAACCAACTACAACAACTAAACAACTAAAACAACTAAAACAAATAAAACACCTAGAACAACTAAAACACGTAGCACACCTAAAACACTTGTAACACCTATGACACATATAACACATATAATACCTAAAACACCTAAAAACAACTAAAACACCTACAACTAAAACACCTAAAGCAACTACTACACCTAAAACAACTAAACATTCAGAACAAAAAAAACACAACACCTATAACACCTATAACACCCATAATGCCTAAAACACCTGTAGCACCTATAACAACTACACACATAAAACAACTCAAATCCTAAAAAAAAAAAAAAAA
>SDVV010005126.1:0-19481 GCA_016164225.1 Gammarus roeselii | reverse complement strand
CTACTACTTGTGCAAAATCTCATACTGCATTATCTCGGTACAAAAAAAAAATAAGTTTAAGTATCGTCCACCCCGGAAAACTGCAGCATCTTCAAATCAGTCAGTTTCTAAATTATTCATGAAAACGTTATATCCTGAAAGTCACTTAGTTTGTTGTTTCGATCTACTAATCAACTCACAGATATGTTAGAAAAAATCTATAGTTGAAAAATTAAAGGATTGTAACATCGAACATATGATTTTTTAAATCAGTGTAACTATGTTACCATTAGTTAAATACAATATGATACACTTATACCAGTTTTGACTGTTCAGATTTTTCACTGTACCACGGCAATTTTATCACTTCAACGGTACATAATTTATGCTGAAAGTCTGCTGTCAACACTAGAGCATATGGGCGATATTAACATAAGAATGATGGTATCAGAAAAACATCCAAGGACCCAGGGATTTTAGGCACAGCATTGCCGGAGGGATGCAGAGGAGGCGTGTAGTGGAATTGACTATCTGGTCGACGTATAAGATAAATCGACATAGAAAGTTCGGGAAATGGAATTTTCACAAAAAAACAGGATCTCGAAATTATGTGACAGTTCACCCATATCGGGGAAAATTGTCATCACCCTTTCGTCATCATTTATGTCATCATTTATGGTACACTTTTACTCTTCATTGCACTTATGCCAGACCTCCTTGTGCGAGGGCTCCATACTAGGTAGCTTAAGTGATTCCGGCGGGTCTCCTCTATTGAGGTGGCAGGCTAACAGGGGCGGCGTCTGAGTGGTCAGACCCAGCGGAAGTCCCTTGACCGATCATGTGTCATATCATCAACTGAGGGATTGGCATCCAGTGCGTCGGAACTGCCGAATTGACATGGACGTAGCGTGCGTTGATCAGGCCCCTGGCCACCGAGATCTTAAGGACAACAGAGTCAGAACGTTTCAAGTAGAAAGGGATCAACAACCATAAATTTTCGACAACAAAGTCATCCCCATGCGCGTCTAGTTGGCGAAATACAGTGTGTCAGAGGGTCTTGATCACAATGCCAGAAAAAATACTATTGCGTCCAAAATAACGAAATTTGACCAAATGGTGGCAATTTTTCAGGCGTCACCCAATCTACGAAGTCAATGCAAATATCAGCAATATCACTTCGGCCCCCATCCACTATGCGTTCAAATCTGCTAGTGTCGGGGTCGATTGGGCGTTACAGGTGGGTCGCTGGCTGTGGTTTCCACAACCGCAGATGGAAACCGGCTCCAAGCTACAACGACAACAGTTCCGGAGATCATGTATTCACCTGGGTAAACAAGGAAATCACACACCGCAAAATATAAAAACTTTTGAGGTTGCAAAAGAGAATGAAGGACGGTTGAGAGTCTGGTGGTGTAATTTAGTATACAAATAATAAATCGTTACACCTAATTTGAGAACAAAATACACAAGACAATATCATAAAAATCTAAACTGTTTCTCGAGTAGTGGAATTTCATAGTGCAGACGCCCAGTTTCAGCTCTGGTTTGACTAAGCTTTTGTTACCAGGGAGCATGGATCAGTTAATTGAGTAACAAATGATCAAAATTTTACGCGAGTTGGATCAAAGGACTCGTAGTCGCTTGACGGTGTCTCATTGTTCAACAGTTCCATGGTTGGCGTTTTCAGCTACCCCACGCATACAATTAATGTTAAAATTCATGTTTTTCTGTTCAGATTAGGCCTGTCTCATAGTGATAATTTTTGAACATTCAACAAATGACTTCCAAAAAAAAATATTGAAGATAGGTGGTTTAATCACTCAGGTAGTACTGGAACATTAATCATCCCGCAGAAACGGATTGGTGGAAATGAAATAAAAAACTCAGCAACTCGTAGAAGACAAATTGAATAACATTGTCACCTGGCCATGCAACGTATCATTGACGATTCGAATTCCAATGGAGGAGCATTTTTCCTGCTCCTCATTGACATCGCCATATTTAATTGCCCGGGGTTATCTTTAACAAACCTCGCAAGTTCACGATTTGTTCTAGTCCAAATACCAAAACTAGTATGATCTTGTGATGAAGTACGAGAGCATTTGCAAACTAAGGGCTCGACGAATACTTGCTAGACAGGGGCGTGAATAGCCTAAGAAGCGGATTAGGACGGATGGATCGCCATATTATTTTTTTAATTCGTCGCAATATACTTTCCGGTGTGCAGTTTGCGCCTTTCCATTACTCCCATATGGAATCAATTGAAATGTGTATATATAAGGGGTCAAATTGTATATTTTCCGGTGGTCTGATTTGTATTACAATGGAGTGTGTTGATATTATTAATATGTCTTAATTGTACGTTCATTGGTTTCCCGGTGTGTAACGAATAAAGTATTCGAAGAATACTCACGTAGAAGAAGCAAGTTTTCTTGCTGTCGAATAAGCAAGGCACATCGATCAACTCTGAATTTAATTACAACACGGGTTTAAAAGTGTTAAAAACATTACCGCGTACGTGACTCAGCCGTACGATATTAAAAAAATACGTATTCTGCTACATGTTTAAACGCATAACCAATATCAATGACATTTCCTGCTGAAAAGATCGGTTTAAGGCCATGTCATATGCCTATAGTGTTCTGTGTCAACGGGAGCATCGTTTTTCAATACTTTTTTGTTGATGTCGAATATTTTTGAATTCGAAGAAGCTACCATCTGGACATGACGTTGATATCAAAACACTGAGGTGTAACAGAAACGGGACAGTGAAGAATTTTTTCCGCATAAAATGGATGATTAGTTCAGTAATTCAGTGTCTAATACCATTTCAATTACCATTGAATGGTCTAATATCACATCATCACATCATCACAAAGATGAAATTCAGGAGAATATTTCAACTCACTCAACCTGCCTTCGCGTCCTTTTGTAATGGGTTGACTGTCAATCATCACTTATTACCACCTTCCTGAGACTACACTGTTATCTATTAGTAATGCGTGTTCGTGATACAGACCTTTCTGAGTACATACTGTTATCTCTTAGTAATGCGTGTTCGTGATACAGACCTTTTCTGAGTGCATAATGCTATCTCTTGGTAATGCATGTTCGTGATACATACCTTCATGAGTACATACTGCTATCTCCTGGGAACGCGTGTTCGTTATACAGACCTTTCTGAGTCCACATTGCTAATGCGTGTTCGTGATACAGACCTTTCTCAGTCCACACTGGTAATGCGTGGTCGTGATTACTCTTTAATGCGTGTTCGTGATACAGACCTTTCTCAGTCCACACTATTAAAGCGGGTTCGTGATTACTCTCTAATGCGTATTCGTGATACAGACCTTTCTCAGTACACACTGTTAATGCGTGTTCGTGAGTATTCGGTAATGCGTGTTCGTGATACAGATAGCAGCTACTTTCAAAAAAATCCAATACCAACTTACCAAACAATGACGTGTGGGTGCATATTTGTTTGTCAAGTTACACAATGAGTCTGTCATGTAATAATGTTGATTCCGTTCTCGATTGAAGAACAATGGCCGCACTGATTATTCGAATTGTTTTCTTACCAGCCTTTTATGAACGCACGTCACCCTATCTTCCATTTTGTTTATATAGGCTCATCTCTGGCATCTCATTTCACGCAAACTCATTGTCAGTGTAAGGCAACGACACTCAAGCAGATAAAAAAAAAATTGGAAACATTTCACTTTTGATGCAAATTTCTTGCTTTCTTAGGAAGAAGGAACACACCAGGAAATAAACATCAAACTCGTCAGAATTGTGTGACGAGCGTGGTATTTTGTTTCCTTTATGATAACCACGAAGGAGATTGCAGTAACTCCAGTCCTGAATGATGTCAGTGAGTTTCAGAGCTATGAACAAAAAAATATATTGTCTTCCGTGCTCCTAAAATAAATCTTACCTTAAACAGCGTTTGCTACATTATCCAAGGAAATGAAATATTATGCACCAATTGAAATTTCACCCTTTTCATGAAGAAATCAGTTTATTACTCGGAATCTTAACTTGCAACTCGGTTACACGGCCTGAGATTTCAGAAGCAAATGAAAGTCACACCATCCCTTTTTATGAAAAAAAAAATCTTCCCACATGAGACGCGGACGGTTTGCCTTCTTTTAAGATTTGTTTAACATCGTCTCCTACTTGGATTGCCGATGAGGCAAGACCCGTAGGAGACGATGACCAGAGGAGCCAGAGGACCGTCTTCGTCCCCTGGTTGCTAAGTTAATGCATATAGCGATTTCTTCCCTCCGCACCCTAAATCCTGTAGACGCTTGTGATGCTCCAGAGGCGGCTTGAACAGCCATGCCTTGGCTGCTATTCCATCATGGCTTGCATTTGATGGCTTGCACTCGCTTTGAACGGGCTGAGGAAGTCGTCTGACGAATTGAATGATTGATACTAACTTTTGGAATTTGGTACTCAGTTTAATACAATAATTATGAGATTTTTTAGTTAAGGTGTACATTTGGGAGCAAAACAAAAAATATTGAAAGTATATAGCCGATGAAATTTCATGCGTCAAATTTCACAATCACCATCAATCAGAATCGGTGTCTAATGATAGGCGTGTCTAATGATAGGCGATCTCATGAACAGTTATGCCAACGTCGTCATTCGCGTTCGTCGAAGTGGGCAGCAAAATAATATATTGTTCTCATATCTAAATTATATTCCATCTACCTTTAACATCTCTAATGCCGTGTCGGGTAATATTTATTTGGGCAATACCGTTCAAATTGTGGAGGAGTTAACAGAAAAAGACACAAGCACGCCCAGCTGAGGCACTGCTCACTTATGGCGCTGTACTTATAACTCATTTTACTCAGTTCCAAACAGTAAGTTGAATGTAGGAACAGTTGCTTAGCCAATATTTGACGCAAATTAAAATTGTGCTTCCCATAAAAGTAAATCGAAATAAATTTGGATTTGAAACAGCCCATTCTTGAGAAGACGCAAGGAGTCAATCCTGAAAGACTTACATCATTTGCCACTAATGTTGTCAGCGAACAATCGTGAATACTTCATATGTACTCTTCTCTGACTGCGAACCTTCTTACACTTCATCGAATAACAATATTCATCATCATAATAAATAATTTTTTTCATCCCTCTTAAAGCGTTGTTCATTATACTAGACTGCTTAGTGGCCTCTCCACTTCCTCCACGGTTACCTCAGGACATTCTTTCCTGCTTCCCCTTAGTTGGTTTGGATCAAAAGGACAATCCAAGTTAATGGAGTAAATCCTTGGATTATCGCTAAATTTAGTGCTGGTCTCGGTGGCTCGAGCCTGGAGTTAATAATTGGGGCTTACCGCTGGGTATCAGTATCGCACAGTGCGACACACGGCAGCATACTTCGGCTCACTGTGGCTGATTGCGGCACACTGCGACACACTGCCGCTAACTGTGGCCCGTTGAAACCCGCTTCGTCACACAACAGGCAAGTGCAGCTCCCTGCGGCAAATTGTGGTACACTGCGATACACTGCGGTCCACTACAGAACCCTGCTGCACTAACTGCAATACACTTCTGGACACTGTGGAAGACTGCAGCACACTGCCGTACACAACAGAGCATTGCAGCAAAGGGAGTCACACGGCAAGTTTTCTTCGACATGTGGCGTTGGACACAATTTACATTCATTTCGGTGTGAGGAGTTGAGTCTCCCAGGATCGGTTCTGACGCATCCGGCCTCTTTGAAAAGCACCCGTTGAGGGGGAACATATATGCCTTCATTTGACTAAATTGGTGGGATAATTTAATTGATGTGTATTACGCAGTTGAATATTCAATATCCCAGGTAACTCATGCATAAGATGTACAAAAAATAGGTTACCGTGGTTTCCGATGTGCAAAACTTTCTATGCATTTTTCTACATTTATTCGCTGTACCAATACTATTAAAAGAGACATGAAGTTCACAAACTTTTTACGTGAACTTTTCATTGCCCCTTCGTTCAGTCGCTCAGACAGTCGCCTCTCAATGTTTGGCCTTGCGCGCGCGACAGTCATGACATAAATGATCAACTTTTGACGATTTGTCTGATGGTCAGGTTTCAATCTGCCAAATAACGAGGAATTGTCAATTCTGTGTCGTCTTCTTTATTTTGGAAACATCCCTGACACATTGACCAGCGTATGATATACAAACAACAAAGTGATGTACACACTCCATATAATTTCTATTTACCAGCGTATGATATACAAAGAACAAAGTGATGTGCACACTCCATATAATTGATATTAACCAGCGTATGATATACAAAAAACAAAGTGATGTACACACTCCATATAATTGATATTGACCAGCGTATGATATACAAGGAGCAAAGTGATCTACACACTCATATAATTGATATTGACCAGCGTATGATATAGAGAGAACAAAGTGATGTACACACTCCATATAATTGCTATTGACCAGCGAATGATATACAAGGAACAAAGTGATGTACACACTCCATATAATTGATATTGACCAGCGTATGATATACAAGGAACAAAGTGATGTACACACTCCATATCATTGATATTGACCAGCGTATGATAAACAAGGAACAAAGTGATGTACACACTCCATATAACTGCTATTGACCAGCGTATGATATACAAGGAACAAAGTGATGTACACACTCCATATCATTGATATTGACCAGCGTATGATAAACAAGGAACAAAGTGATGTACACACTCCATATAACTGCTATTGACCAGCGTATGATATACAAGGAACAAAGTGATGTACACACTCCATATCATTGATATTGACCAGCGTATGATAAACAAGGAACAAAGTGATGTACACACTCCATATAACTGCTATTGACCAGCGTATGATATACAAGGAACAAAGTGATGTACACACTCCATATCATTGATATTGACCAGCGTATGATAAACAAGGAACAAAGTGATGTACACACTCCATATAACTGCTATTGACCAGCGTATGATATACAAGGAACAAAGTGATGTACACACTCCATATAACTGCTATTGACCAGCGTATGATATACAAGGAACAAAGTGATGTTCGCGCTCTCTACAACTGAACGGAGAGTGTTGTGTCCCTACCATGTTTGTTCAAGGATATTACCTGGCTTTAAGTATTGACGAATCATTAGGGCTTGAGTTGCATGATGCAGCCCTATTCAAAGGATGGTTGACGGATCATTAGGGGTTGAGTTGCATGATGCAGCCCTATTCGAAGGATGGATGACGAATCATTAGGGCTTGAGTTGCATGATGCAGCTCTATTCGAAGGATGGTTGACGAATCATTAGGGGTTGAGTTGCATGATGCTGCCCTATTCGAAGGATAGGTTGGAGAATCATTAGGGGTTGAGTTGCAGGATGCAGCCCTATTCGAAGGACGGGTTGGTGACACATTAGGGCTGAGTTACATGATGCAGCCCTATTCGAAGAATGAGTTGATGAATCATTAGGGGTTGAGTTGCATGATGCAGCCCCATTCGAAGGATGGGTTAGTGAATCATTAGGGCTTGAGTTGCATGATGCAGTTCTATTCGAGGGATGGGTTGACGAATCATTAGGGGTTGAGTTGCATGATGCAGCCCTAGTCGAAGGATGGGTTGACTAATCATTAGAAGTTGAGTTGCATGATGCAGCCCTATTGATGGGTTGACGAATCATTAGGGGTTGTGTTGCATGATGCAGCCCTATTTGAAGGATGGGTTGACGAATCATCAGTGGTTGAGTTGTATGATGGAGCCCTTTTTGAAAGATGGGTTGGAGAATCATTAAGGATTGAGTTGCATGATGCAGCTCTATTCAGAGGATGGGTTGACGAATCATCAGTGGTTGAGTTGTATGATGGAGCGCTTTCGAAAGATGGGTTGGAGAATCATTAAGGATTGAGTTGCATGATGCAGCTCTATTCAAAGGATGGGTTGGAGAATCATTAGGGGTCGAGTTGCACGATGCAGCCCTTTTCGAAGGATGGGTTGACGAATCATTAGGGGTTGTGTTGCATGATGCAGCCCTATTCAAAAGACGGGTTGTAGAATCATTAAGGCTTGAGTTGCATGATGCAGTCCTATGAGAAGGATTGGTTGGGGAATCATTAGGGCTTGAGTTGCATAATGCAGCTCTATTCGAAGGATGGGTTGACTAATCATTACGAGTTGCGTTGCATGATGCAGCCCTATTGATGGGTTGACGAATCATTAGGGGTAGAATTGTATGATGCAGCCCTATTCGAAGGATGAGTGGACGAATCATTAGGGGTTGAGTTTCATGATGCAGCCCTATTTGAAGGATGAGTTGACGAATTATTAGGGCTTGATTTGCATGATGCAGCCCTATTCAAAGTATGGGTTGACGAATCATCAGTGGTTGAGTTGCATGATGCAGCACTTTTCGAAAGGTGGGTTGGAGAATCATTGAGGATTGAGTTGCATGATGCAGCCCTATTCGAAGGATAGGTTGGAAAATCATATGGGGTTGAGTTGCATAACGCAGCCCTATTCGAAGAATGGGTGGACGAATCATTAGGTCTTGCGTTACCTAATGCAGCCCTGTTCAAAGGATGAAATGGAGAATAATTTGAATTAGTTCAATTGACGAAAACAACGACTTTAAATATTTAACATCTTGATATGAAAGATTGTTTTCTAAATCCTACAAATCTCACGTGTAAGTGCAAATACGAATTACATAATTATGTTCAAAGCCTCATCTGAATTTACTCATTGAAATATTTGATGATATGTCGTCTCTCTACATTGAACGTTTTACCAAACCAAATCCTGGTAACCGTTGTCTTCTTTTGTCTTCAAACATACAATTTACCAGCAAGCATTAACACGTACTATTACTTTTTCCACAAATTCATATGTTACCCTTTCCTCCGTTCAAATAAAATATTTAGCATTTATTATGTATTATGTTTCTGATTGCATTTAGCACCATCGATTAGTTATGTATCCTGATAGGATACCAGAAGAAAGAATATCTAATGAAAGTTGTTGAACGTTACAAGCCATTGAAGGTTTGATTGATGTCAGTTCTATTTGTTCAAAGTGGTAGCATCAAATAAAACAATCCCAAACAAGTACAAACATGAACTACGTAAACATGGTTTGATCTTAGACATTGCCCCTCACGACCACCAAACCATAATTCTACTTCATAAGCTTCCATCCCAACTCATAGCGTCTCGTGCAAACGTCTCTCCTGAGAGCCTCCAGGGTCTATTTTCAATCAGTCCAGCTTGATCAGTGTCCCTCTACTGCCTACCAAGCCACAACATCAACCGATCACCTTCCATCCTAATCCAGAGTCTCTAAACAACTTATCTCACACAGGAGCTCATCTGAGGCAAACGGTATCCTGCATAAGAATCCATCTTGCGCTCATAGTATAATGTACAGAACATCATTTCAAGCTGACAGTGATTTATACAGGAACGCACCTGAGGCTCAGTTTCATACACAAGAGCCCATCTCCAGTTTAGAGTATCCTACAAAAACCCATATCGGGCTTATATAATCCTACAAAGTAGCCTATCTCAAGATCAGAGTAACCTACACGGAATTCCATTTCAGGCTCACAGTATACTACACTGGGGCCCAGATCAGGCTTACGGTTTCCAACACAAAGACCCACCTCAAGCTCACAGCATCCTACAGAGAAGCTGATCTTGAGGATCAGTATCCAACACAGGAGACCACCTTAGCATCACAATATCCAACTCAAGAACCCATCTCAGGCTCACTGTATCCTACTCCGGAATCAATCTCATGTTCATAAAATCCTACTCAGGGAGCAATGTTAAGGTCATAGTTGCCTGTAAACAAACTCATACAGAGTAGTCTGAGGCAGTGATTCAGATCTTTATAATGTTTTACTCCTCTAAATGCAGTCCGCCGTCGTAGCAATACGAAAGGTATTTCCTTATACAATACAAATGCAGTTGCTAATGAGTTTTGATTACAAATGCATTATGCATAGGCAACGGCCCCCTTCTCTCACTCAGGAGGGTGGGGACCCGGAGGGGGAGGGGGGTAATTTTCCGAATGCAAAACGGTCTCATTGAATTCCGACCGTTCTCTTATAGAAGCCTACCTTATTCATTTGACGAGCAGAAATGGTCTGGCAGGTTGTCTTTTCGCGAATTTGTTCTGGGACGTGAGTGAGTTTTGAGGCTACTGTCAGCTGCTGAGATCGACTGTTTACACTTGTTTACCTGTTGCAAACAACAGGTCGTCAGCCCTGCATGCACTTAGCTAGACCCAACCTGTTGCATTGTTTACCAGGGATGTCTTCACAAGTGCTCTTATGAGGTCGCCCCGTCCCCTTTTCCAACTGAACCAGGCCCTAATTATTTGAGACGTCCTTCAACGCCAAAAACCCTAATTCTGTGGCAGGCAAGTCAGAAGATGGATTGCTGAAGCCGTGTCGTGGATGTTTCCGTATATTGTTTTTTTCTGAGAACGGAATGGAAGAGCAAATAAGAGAAGCGTTGTAAAAAAGGTCAAACGAGCTGTGTGTCATGGTAATTTAGAGTTATCAAAAATAGGATGTGTATAGACCCGCAATGAAATTTATCATTACTCACTAACGCTGCATTTAACGTTAGGAATTTTAAAAAGTTTGAATTACGGATATATGACGTCTCCAGTTATGTTATCACTCTGCAATCTTTTTTTTTTTTTAGGTGATGTCACTTCCGATCGCAGCTGCATGCTTCCGTCCTTCAGTGTCTGCAGCATCATATGCTTAGTCCTCCAGAAGCTTCAACATCATTCTATTGCATTTTTGATACTGCTTCATATGTGTATATGCCACTCCCAGCTCTCTCAATCGTTCCTCTGATGGTCCGTACTTCCGTTGCCGCGTCAGGTGAATACAACATTTCCAGGAGTCATTGTTGAATGACGTACTCGAGTCAAGATGTTATGGAAGTAGCTCAATGATACCCGGAGGCCATAAACGGCTGTTATTATAGACAATTTTATTGCGGTTTTACATTAAATGGGGAATAAAATCACTAATTAAATGTTAGACTATCGCATGAAAGGTAATTTATCAGCTGTTTTAAATATTTCAGAAAATGTGAATGATGAATACTACTAAATGGGCTTTCAGCAATTTTGCGTTTTGTAGGACGCTGGTACTTCCTTAACAGCAAGCTTAACCATATTGTTATATGCGAGACAACAGGGCACCATTTGGACTAACATAAATATAATTCCACACGTATTGAGATCGTACAATTTTTTAGATATGCATACCGAATGAACTCGAGAGCCTCTTATTCACTGTTACGCAGACACCAAGCAGCTGCTGGCTAGATTGACCAGTTCTAAGGCAACTCCCTGAATGCGAGGTCACTCCTTGCTTTTCAGACTGGATATTTACAGCACAAATAAACTAAAATCAATTGAGAGATAATATTTTACTTGAAGTCTGCTCCATGTCTGGAGTTCATGATCAAAAACCTACAAACTGAGGATATGGTCTCTTTCATGAGTGTATTTGGTCATAGTGTATATTAATGATAAATTGAGGATGTGGCACATGTCGCAATTTACATTGAACCTGAAATGGAAAATCTATTTTCTAATTTTATTCGCAGCTTTGACGCCTCCAATTATAGTTTATTTGGAATTACGGTCAAATTCGACATAACTGGTGTATACAAACTACACTTGAATTGAACAGACAAAAAGTGTGACAAGAATTTAGTAAATGAGAAAACACTCAAGTGGTCAAATAGACAAAATAAAACATCTGTCCATTATCTTTTGGCGGCATGATCAATTCGCAAGTAATACATCCCACTAGGAAACAAAATGATGATGAGATCACCATGTAACCTTAATACAAGCTCAAAAGAAAGCAAACACTACAATGAAGCATTATTGTGTCATCAATATCCATTGTGTCATTAATACTGCTAACCCTACTCAATGAACAATTACACTGTACACATTTCCTTTTCTTATTTTCATATCCTCGACCGAAATATATTAAATTCCCAATTTCTTGGTTTGCTGTTCTTCATAACTACGCTGGAAAGCAAAGAGATGTTTACATATTTATCAGCTGCGATCGCACTTTTCTATTTCGTCTCTTATAATTTCAACTCTCTCCATGTGTCACCTAACAGTTTCACTTAAAATATGTGCATCTGTATTCAATCATTCTATTACAGGCGAATGAGTCTAATACGACTCAAGGTTTTGCCAGAACTCTACCACAAGTTTCTTCTGATAAAACAATGCATTTATGCAGCTAGACCCAAGCTGCGTGGGTCTAGCTGCAACCAATAAACCGTCAGTATTGCAGAATATATGTGACGCCTGTAGTCATCATAAGCCGGGCTAAGTCGACCAAAAAAGACCCTTATAGTCTTCATAAGCCGTGTTAAGTCGACCAATAACGAGCCCTCCAGTCATCATAAGCCTGGCTAAGTCGACATATAAAGACACATCCAGTCCTCATAAGCAGGGCTAAGTCGGCCAATATTGACACCTCCAGTCCTCATAAGCCGGGCTAGGTCGACAAATAACGACACATTCAGTCCTCATATGCCGGGCTAAGTCGACCAATAACGACACCTCCTGTCCTCAAAAGCCGGGCTAAGTTGACCAATAACGACACCTACATTCCTCATAATCCGGGCTATATTGACGAATTATGACACTTTGAGTCTTCATAAGCAGTCTAAGTCGACCAATAACGGCAACACCATTTCTCATACGCCGGGCAAAGTCGTCCAAAAACGTCCCTTCAAGTCCTCATAAGCCGGGCTAAGTCGACCAATAACGGCAACTCCAGTGCTCATAAGCCGAGCTAATTCGACAAATAACGGCACCTACAGCCCGCATAAGCCGGGCTAAGTCGACCAATAACGACACCTCCAGTCCTCATAAGCCGGGCTAATTCGACCAATAATGACACATTCAGTCCTCATATGCTGGGCTAAGTCGACCAATAACGACACATTCAGTCCTCATATGCCTGGCTAAGTCAAACAATAACGACACATTCAGTCTTCATATGCCGGGCTAAGTCGACTAATAACGAGGTGTTTTGGGAAGCGGACATTGAACGATGGTAATTAAGTTTGTGTAGGCCTGTGAAAATGCACAAAGTTGCTGTATAAGCCTATGGAAATGTATTTACTGCAGTAAGTTTACAAAATTGCGACGTTGCAATCGGCATAGGATTGTATTAAGCTACAGCTATGGCCTCTGTAGCTTAACACATTAGGTATGCTCATTTTTATTTAGTTGCAGTAGGTAATTGCAATTGCACTTATTTGCTCAAGAGCTATATAATTGTGTTACGTTGCAGAAGGTCAGTAGACCGAACGAAGAAAAACTCAAACTTCTTATCATGTCTATTCGGCTTGTCTAGTTGAGAAAAAATTATACCTGCGACACTCAATACATTAACAAGATATTTGAGAGAATAATTGCACGTGAAACCAATGTATGAATCACGTGCCGTTTATAACATCACAAGGGGAGTGGAATGACATTTCGTCGCTGGTTCAACTAAATAAATAGAGAAAGTTTAGTAAACTCTACCATGACTAATAATTGCATTATTTATTCAACTCCCGCTGGGTATCTCGCTAATGAGGAACAAGGATGATGACCTGCAGAAACCCCGTTATCATTTCACCGTGTAGTCGATTATAGGTATCATTTATGACTTCACAACACACGTAAATAGACAGCACGTGTTCACTATACTCATGCTTATGTGTGAAATAATCAGGTCAAGGAAATGTGCCGTCATATTTTAAACTGCGCATCCCCAGCATCGAAGACTAGTCCATATCTTCGCATACAACATGCCTTTCATTTCGTGATAAATACTTGTGTGACGCTTAGTGCTACGATATCGCACGGAAACCCAAACCTAGGATATATAGGAAGAATTCTTTACGTGAAACCTCCTCACAAGTCATGTTGATTTCCTTCGCAGCATTCTATGGACACCGCGTGTACTGTATATCAATAATCGTGTATGTACTTTGATTGAAATTTAAATGAGCTTTGAAGGAGCTCTTCAACGAGAAGTTGTTCCTGGTATCAGAGCCTACACAAAGCAGCGATGGGAAACACATTCAAAAACACTTGTTGAAGATGTTGGAATGGTAGAGAACGGAAGAATATGTGGAGCTCTTGTGGAGGTAATTAGTATGTTGGGTTGACAAATCGAAAATAAATTTGGCAGGAATTATGAAGAAATAAATATCTTAACGATGTCGATGCTGTGCTTCACAACAAAAAATGTTAAAAGACCATCCTTTGATTCCCAACGCATTTATGCTAATGATAGCGTTTTCCTGGTAGGATGGGTTTTCGTCTCATCCAATCCATTTTGGACTTCGGTACATGAAACTTTCCATCCAGGCAAGATATTTGTTTGAAAAAGAGCCTGATGAAAAAGGGATAAGATTATATTGGAAATATTTTAGGTGAGCAGACAACAGACATGAGGAAACGAGTTGGAATTGCGTTATGATTCTGAGACTTCTGCCGAAAAAGTAGTCACAATATACTACTTTATGTTTCAAAAACGAATCACTCGGTTATTCGAATGTTATTAATCATAATGCCACATGAGTTAAGGAGTTACAAATGTCCAACCTGTTAAAGAGTATATTATGAAACAGCTTTCAATCGATGAATAAATGCCCGATTTTAGTAAACTTTATATGGTATCGAATCTGTGATTCTTTCGTAGCGATATTATCCTCATTGTTCAAATTAAACATGACATACTGTGTATGTTTCAAGCCAGGAAAATAATCAACAGGTCATGTCACACAGTGATGTTCACGAGTGAACAGACGACCTGGAACATTCTCAAATATGGAAGACTACCTCTTACCATCATGTACAATTTTACTAAATTCACCAAAAAGCTATTAGAAGCATTTACCATCACATGATCACTGATGCATTAATAATCGTGCAAGTACTGTCGATTGACGAACAACTTTTTATTGCCCTTATATCGTGATCAAATGTCATTCTGATTTCAAAGATTCATTTCAATTCGACCCTAACAATTCCACAATAGTCGAAGACTCTTATATCTAAAAGCTATAAGTTCACATAATGAAATATAGTGCATTAAAGGTGATGTTAATAGTTTCAATCTTGATATTGCTTCAATATTGTTTGTTGGGTACGATAATTATAAACAGAGTAAAATATTTAATGAATGAATTCGTTTGGTACAATTTTTCACAGGTATGAACCCAATTATATTGCCTGACGTGGTATTACATTTTAGAATCTAAAATAACTCAATTTCAAAAGTGGCACAATCGTATGCAGACTTACATTAATTTCCAGTTTGGGATGTTTCTACTGATTATATTCGGATCCTGAAGTCATCATTGTGTATCATCAATGTACGTAATTAATACAAAGATGAACACATTTTATAATTTCATGAACATTTTTCGCACAGGTCATTCGATTCTTTGTATTTTTTCATCTTCACACACAGTTATCATTCGAAATTTTAGTCGTCAGCTGCAATACATTTCTCTATTCACATCACAGTCATTTAAAGAATTGGCTTCATTTCTGCTTGAGAACCGAAGTACTGGTGTAATCGGCGACATTGGTTGTGATAAAAATAAAATCCAGCGTTGAATGCAATAATAACTTGAAAGGCATCGCAAATAAACACAATTACCTTGAGTGGTCGCCCTCGAAACCTGTGTTCAATGTTCTTCAAAGATTCTGGAACTGACGAAATAGTTACAACTTCACAACCGTTCCTGTCATACGAACCTGCTACTTCTTTTTCAAGAATATAATTGAAATTCACGATCCACAATCTCAAATAGACATAATTTACGTTGACTTTCAGAAGCCATTTGATAAAGTTTCGCACAAGCGCCTAGTTAGAAAATTGCACAGCATCGCTATTCGAGGCGAGCGTAACAACTGGATAAAAAAGCTTACTTACGGATTGGCAAATGAAATTTTATGTTACAAATATAATTTATGCACATATGTCCTCATAACCTCAAACACGAATATTAAAAGACATGAAAGAAACTCATTCCTGTCACCGAGAAGAGAGATTCAGGTGTAATCATTAGTAACGACTTAAAAAGTAGCAAGCAAGAAAGGCAACAAAATGCTAGATATGATATCACGCACTATCTCGTAAAAAAAACACAGTATGCTCGTAATACAATGCATTTGTTATACCGCATCTCGCAGATTCCGTTCAATTCTGGTCTGCATATCTTAGAAAATGCGTTAGTAAATTAGAGAAGGTTGAACGTAGAGCTACCAAACTCATCCCTTCGCTGCGGAATAATCGTACGAAGACTGGCTTCGTGAACTCTATCTTTATTAGTCAGAGGCGACATGGCAGATGTATGGAAGATTTTGAAGGGTAGGGAAAACGTCGACCGAGCGAGCCTTTTCGCTCTAGATACTAGGAACAACGGATACAGAATCGTTGGAAACGTTTCTCTTTCGACATCACGCGATATTTCTTCACGTATAGAGTGGTCGAAGAATGTAACAAACTTCCAGAAGGGGTTGTAAACCGCGATACAATCTAAACGCTTAAGTCGCTACTTTATGAGTTCTACGTAAATCGAGGATAAATAGCTCAACCGTTCCCTCTCTTGATGTTATAAAAACAGAAATAGCACAGGAAGCTCCCTTACAGTAGACGTTCTACTTCAGAACTAATCCTCTTGCTATCAAATGGCAACCTATTTAGTGCCTATAGACCTGTTGTTGTCTTTCTACACTTGTAAACAACTGAAAGGTCCAATGAAATGGTCGTAAAAATGTCTGAGCGCAGAAAGACATCATATCCGTTGTTACAGGAAGATGAAGCCTCGACGCTCCCTCAATGGCACTGGTTGGCAGCTCGATTTTCTCTCCAATTCATTGCTAGCAAGAGTTTATTCACATGACCACCAATATTGCCTGACCTTTCTCCAAACGGGTGCCGCTCTGGGGTTACGTCAAGGGCCACGTATTTAGATCTATACACGCTCTCATCTCATGATACACCCATGAAAGAAGTGAGTGAAGCATGGCTCAGATCAACAGGAAATTTTGGCAGTTTTTCGACAAAGTATTGCAGCTGACACCAGTTATTTTGAAAGATAACTGAGTGTTTGGAAATAAAAATCAGTCTCATACCAAGAAGGGGGGCAGCGATTTTAAAGTGTCGTCCTCTTTGCTACCCCCGATGTATATTTGTAAATCATGATAGAAGCTTCTACCATAATCATTTCAAAGGAGCCGAGGTAAGAAATTTGTCAACAGGCCAAGATTTGGCATTTGATGTGACAGGATGCAAACATTTTCTATTTTCCCCATTTGTGTCTAGCAGAAGACACCAGCCAACTTCTCTGTAGTTAGAAAAAAACTGTATAAAAGGTCAATATGAATTTTCCTTGAACAACGGATATTCATTTTGAATTACATGAGTAAGTACGGGGACATTTTAATGCCAGGCGTGATTGTAGGGAAGTCACATATGCAGTTACGGCAATTGAAGTATTATCACTACCGATCGGCTTTGATAAAACATAAATAAAAATAAGGGAAGGTATTATCTAACCTAAGACGCAAATTTGTATGCTATCTCCAAGCTCCAGAATAGCAATCACCTAACATATTCCTTGAATCGACCTCTGGTCAGTGCTTTATTGCTGTCTATCGTCTAGAGTCAGTGATGTAAAACTTGTGTTTTTTGAAAAGAATGGGGCGAATTTTTTTAAATCCCAGCGTTCAAACAGGCTTATTTCGATGTGATTGCGTTCAATGCTTTGATTTTGATTGAACTCACTTTTTATTCTCCTGTGACCAGTATATGAGCAATATAATTTTTAGTCAGACTTTGAAAAGTTGTAAACATATACAGATGGCAACGGGGGAAAAACATACCCCCGCAGTAAAATTACCTGGACGTATGTCAGCAGTTGATTTAGTTTTCGTTCGCTTTGGGATTTGTTTGGTAGCTGAACACACCAATTTCAATGGTGTGTCTAATTATAATCGTCTCATGGATGCTGCTTCTCTGCATCTGCCGTTCAAGTACACCATAACAATCGTAGTATTTAAATGATACGTTAGCGTGAAACTCATCAGTAAAATACTGAAGCAGGCAACACTCACATTCCGAAAATTAATATCCAACCTATCTATTAATGTAATATTACTGCAAGAGATCAAAACAAATCGACTGTATTTATTTACTCGATAATTGAGTACAAATACACGACAAGTGGATAGTACTTTAGAAAATGATAACCCAAAAGGCAGCCAAAGAGATGACTGCCAACTTAATGCAAAATAATTGTATGGAAATGAATCCTACTTATTCTTCCTCTAATGAAGACTCAGAGGCCGACCATTACTGCACTCTTGCACCCCTAAAAATAGGACGCATCGTGGATGAAACTACAAGTTGTTATTTCAAGAAAATTAAACATAAATAGACATTACAGATACAGATGTTCTGAACACTGTCTTTGCATCTATAACGCGGAATGAAATTACTGAACATAGTTGATGTATAACATCATAAATGAAGACATATGCAGAGTGTGGTAAACACGGTGATCAATTTGAAGTGAATGGAATGTAATATGATATAGATATCTCTGGATATATTGCTGATAGGAATAAGAATACTGAGAAAGAATTTTATAACCAGCTAGCGAAAATGTCGATGCTTTAGGAATAGATATAAACCTTGCATAATTATAAGATTTTTTTACGCTGCAAGACGAGTTCTTACATAAATAACGACCACTCTGAAATGTATCCATTCCGCATTATACCTACACAGATCAGGGATAGTGAAATCATTGAAATCATCTACCTTGATGCTTTGTTTCTCTTTCTCTCCCTGTCAATGTTTTTTGTAATTTCATTATCCAAAATGGAATCGAACGCGAGAAACTAGTTTATATCCGGTTACAGGTTCCATGCACCCTTGGGCCTTATAGTGTCACACTCAGGGGTTGATCCGTTCCAGGCTTCATGTGCCAATTGGGCAGACTGGGTCGTCCTTTCTGATGTCGATAAGTACTGGGTTTCATGAGCGCTTTGGCCTAATTTAGTCGTCCCCTTGGTGCCGATCCAGGCCACTCGTAGGGAAAGAAATCTCAATAAGAATCGACAATCGATGCAATTCCAATTCCCGGCTTATTGACAGGATTTACTATTGGCGTATCGACATTCCTTGGCTTTTCATTGAACTCGGGAGCCCAGAGAACACCTGCTGGCCGTGCTTGCGTTCATGGCAATACTGTACTGTAAAATGCAAATCTCTGTTAGAAGACATTAGGGCGTGATAATTTCATGAAGATTATTAAATATTGTTCTAATGTGTTTCCTGTTTTTATATGGCAATAAATCCAGCGTACAAAACGGACTAGCGTTATTAACCTTTCAGAATATAAAATTTTATCAACATTTGTTT
>SDVV010005125.1:0-19484 GCA_016164225.1 Gammarus roeselii | reverse complement strand
GGGGTAAACCAGTGAAAACTGTGAGCCCTGCTGCTGACGACGGTTCCTCGGTACATTCGGGACCCAGAGTGTAAGTTGAGGGGCTACCGGCCGGACCCTTTAGCACAAAAGGGCTAAGTTGTGTGAATGTGAGCGTGTGAGGGTGTGAGGTGCGCCTTGCCGTCGGCCACCCCCCTTTCTGGGGGATGCGGCCTAGTGTCTGTATCTGTATCTAATACTGACTGAGTTCCCTCATAAGCAATTTTGTGCGGACCCGCTCCTTAACTATCTTCGAGAAACCCACCTCTTAGCTGAAATCTGATCTGATATGAATTGATCATACATAATCCTGCTTACCGATGGACCACCGCTTTCCTTGCTTATTGTGAGCAGAACACATATGTTACCTAAGCATACCGTGAGTCTGGGCAATCCCAAAGACGGACAATGAATTGTCGATGACTTGATGCAGCGCTGGCTGCTGGTTTGACGTTCGGTGCCAGAAGGACGCTGACTCCATTGCACTAGAAAGCCTTGGCAATCTAATCGAATCTAATCTAGTCTCGTACACCACGGGAAGGTGGCCACCGCCTCACGCTTAAGCTAGGGAGCCCTACCCATCTTTCAATAGATGCCAGTCTATTTGCTCCTACGTGCGCCGGTTGGGGATGGGCCGTGCCGCCATCACCATGCTCTCGCCCATGATCACTAGAGAATTCGTGTTACGATTTCCGAGGCTTGAGGCAGCGGATATTGCAGGGAGTTTGTTTGTGATGTTTGGAAACATCACACACACACACACACACACACGCGCAGGCACGCACACACAGACACACACTCAAACTTTCACATACCGGTGCTAACTATTCTGCTTTCGGGTGGCAAATAACAGCCAAGTTGCGCTCTTTCATGCAACCTTTTTCTACGACTATTCCTTCTTCTTCTTTCCATTCTTGCTGTTCTCATACGTGAAATTCCCTACACCTAGTGTAGATCTCATGCATGGGATCCCCGTTTTCTGTCTCTTCTTCATCTTCTCCGTCAGCAGGTGTTGGAGCGTGTATCCCGCACCTTAAAGACTGCTGCGGATCCTTGGGGCTCTGAAGCAGGGTAGGTAGTGTGTTATTCCTCCTTTCTGCCATCGTGGGAGTGCTGGGACCATATGGCCTCAGCACCTTAGTAGTTTTTGTACCTCCTGTGGCACCCGTACATACCATAGACGGCCGCCGCGTAAAGGACTTTGACTTTGCGCAGTAGTAAACCTTAACTCGAACTTTGAAAAAATAAGAAGAATAAAGACTGACTTGATGCAGCACTGTTTGCTGGTTGGACATTGGGCGCTAGTAGGACGATGACTCCAGCGCGCTAGAAAACCTCGTCACTCTAATCTAATCTAGGCAACTGCAAGCGAGGTTGAGAATCATGACGACCCAAGCAATAGTTCACTCACTCAAATTAGCCAACTCTATTGCATAAACAGATCGCCTCCCCAAACACGTCGTATTTTCATACAGTCCTAGTGTCCTCACTCAGCTAAAAAAAATGCACTACGAATAGTCCACTCTACGTAAAGTGCAGCACGATCTCTTAATAATGTCCTCGACGGATCAAACTGTCGTGTTCTGCTGGATCCCTGGGCACTTGGTAATAAGAAGAAACGAACTCGCGCACTCGCTTGCTAAACTGGCGTCTACCCATCAAGAACAATTATCTAATACATTACCGGGTCTGGTTCCTCATCTTAAACTCTCATATTACATCCCGAAGGAATGACTCGTGGCAACAGAGTGGACAAATCCAAAACTTTCAATTTAACCCTCCGTTGGTGAATGGGAAACCAAGTTCTCTCTCCAACAGAAAGGACCAAGTAGTCATCAACTGCTTATGCACGTGACACACGCGGATAACTCACCACCACCTAATGGATGTAGACACGGGACCAGGCATGTCATCATGCCCCTGTTGCCACCAGGGACAATCGGTGTGAAACACTCACTGATGGATTGCAACGCACTCGAGGCAGCCCGACGAGCCTGCTTAACTCATCAGCTCCGTGCAACCTACAAAGCTTACTCACTGACCTAACTTCCCGGAAGAAGCTTATCGCTTTCGGAAAGCATACCGGACTATACGAGCCAGTCTAAACCCTAACCCTTACCAGCTGAAGTTCAGTCTTCGTTAATTTACAGAAAATAACTTCAAATAAAAAATAACTGTTGGGGCAATATAGTCCGACCATTGGTAAGGCACGCGCTCGTCACGGCTCATTATAACTGTCCTAGGACTGTTTGAATTAGGGCGACACACTCTGATGACCTTGCGACCTTTTTCTCAGATTCTCTCCTCTCTTGATTTTCATTCATGCTCTTCCTCGGTGACCCGGAGTGTATGTTGCGAGGTTACCGGCCGGACCCTTCAGCAGCAAAAGAGCTAGGTTGTGTGAGTGTGAGCGTATGAGGGTGTGAGGCGCGCCTTGCTGTAGGCCACCCCCCCTTTCTGGGGGATGCGGTCTAGTGTCTGTACTGTACTGTATCTTCCTCATGTGTAAGATTTCTGTCTGAGTGTACTTGCATCTCTCATACATGGAATCCCCGTTTGCAATCCTTTTTCTTTTCTTGTGCTGAATGACCCTCCTATTTTAGAGCGTTCGTAACCCAACCTCTGAACAAAAATTCTACCTCTTGCTGGAAATCCCGGTCTTTCTAATGTAACTAGTTTGAAGATTCACCCCTTCCTTCCCTTTCCAGAGCGAGCCTAGCGACCTCTCCACCAAGCTGGTCTACGAGCGCGACGACCCTCACCGGCCACGCTTTACTCTCACCGAGCTCAAGGACATCCTCTACCAGCGCAACGAACTCAAAGCCCGGCTCTCGGACCTTGAGGATGAGCTGAGCCTCTACAAACCTGCGGACTCCACTGCAGGCTCCGACTCCAAGAAACAGTACGTGATGCACGGCGAAGGGTCCAGGCGTCGGTCTGGAAAGCGAATCTGTGGTCTACCGTTGAGACAGTCGGGTGTTGGCGGTTGTCGTTTTGCTGGTGTTTATTCCTGCAACGGTGGTAGGGTTGGTAAGGTTTCAGATCAGAATCACGTGAGTGCTGAGGATGGATGTTGTAGCAGTAGTGAAGGGAAGGGTGGCAATCGAGATGTTGGTAGATGTGGTGGTGCCCATCCATATGAGACCGACGGTGTTCCTGATAGTCATAACGGTAGTACAAATGTCTCCGGTGGAGTGAAATGCTCCGTTGGTAGAGCCCATCATCGCACTAACAGCCATGTCAGCAATGACACTACCACCAAGTGTGAAGGCGGTCTTCCTCACGATCCAAAGAAACTGTCCGTAGTTCGGAGGCTGTTTCCCGTACAGTATGTCATTATCACCGATAAGGCTAGGATTTGTCTTCGTAATGATGATGATCGCGTCATTTCACAAGCTCTTGGCTCGGTTAACGTAAAGACCCCTGGAGATGAAGCAGTATCTACATTTGATAGCTCGGTTAACGGCCCGACATTTGTAGATCCAACAGCATCTACAGATGATGGCTCAGCTACCGTCACGACATCTGTTATTCTAGCAGCATCTACAGATGATGACTCAGCTAACGCGACGACATCTGTGGACGATGCTGCTGTCACAATCGCAGCTCCATCTGTTAGTGGCGACTGTGCTGCTGGAAATTTCATTGAGGAGGGTAGTGATGGGACAGGTGTTGTGGAAGGGAGTGTTGGTGCTGATGGTCCTTGTGATATTAGTGGTAGCGAGTTGGTAGCTTGTAAGAATAATGGCAGTGATGGTAGCGATTGTACAGTTTGTCTGAGACACTTTCCCTCTGCTCGTAACATTCATCCGAGCTGTAGCAAAACGTGTAGCAGTAAAGGTACTGTAATTAATAAAGAATTATTCGTCGAAAATACAATAACTGCTTTATCTCTTGGCGATCATAACAATATTAATAGTACTATTCTAACGGGCATCTCAAAATATCCACAAAACCATGCCATGAGTAGTTTCAACCCAAACATAGCTAGTACTAACGAGAACAGCAGCTCTCCTACAAGCAGTATCATTAGATTCCCTCTCGGTGAACGCAACCCAGAGTACAAACGAGGAAATCTCTTAAATCTAGTTCTGGACTCCCGCCAGTCCATAGCCTCCGCCACTGATGAAAAGCCGTTAGCATTCAACAATCTTTCACGAAACGGTAGTTTTGGTAGAGGCGGCGGAGGTGGGGTGCCAGTGGACGCAGCCTGGGAAGATTACTGTTGTCGTGCCATACATTCTGGCATGTGCGGAGCATGTGGAGCATGGGACCTTGGAGACCAGCAGACGATGCTGCCTGGGAGTGGTGGAGTGAAACAGAAGGACGTTTGTGGAGTTGGCCAGAGTGCCGTCGGTGAGGCCGATCCGATTGGTATCATTGGAGTTGGGCAGAATGGGGTTGGTAGTTCCAGTGGGAATGATGCTAACCGTGTGAGGGGTGATCTGGGATGTGAAGAGTCAAGTAATGGTGGTGCTAAAAAAATCTCGTCTTTAGCGTCCACGTACCAGTGTGCGAAGTGTGGAGTGACTGGTGTCTTAGTGCCTGTGGAAAAAGTGGACTGGTCTTGTAGGCTAGGAACTAGTGTATGCACTGACTCTTCTCTTTCTTGTCGTAAATGTTGTAGTAGTGCTGACTTCACGTGTGAAGTCGCTCGACACACTGTTGGTGAAAGGACTGAATCGGCAGAAACTTCAAAATCTATTCTGAGGTACAAATCGTCTGTACCTATTTGCAACTTGTTGTATAGAATGAACGAAGTTGTTAGTCCAAAGGTTCTTCTTGCAAACTCTCCGTCAATAGAATATAGCTCATTAGTCGGTGAAGATGCATATCATCTTGACAGAACGAGCGAACGTGAGGTAGAAAGAGATTCAGGCGTCGAAGATGTGAAGACTTGCATCCAAACCGAGAGTGAGAGCAGCCGGTGCGACTATTTTTCAAGACTGTACACTCGTAGGGACAGTAGAACAGAAGCCCAAGACTGTGACTGGGATAACATAGACAGACTGACAGGTAATTTCCATTTCCATGAACAATCGAATGTGGACAGTATTAGCGAAGCCGATATCGACATGTATCTGAGAAACATTGGCAGATGTGAGCTAGGGAGAAAAAGTACCATGGACGACGGCGTCAGCGACAGTCGGTTTCTGGAAGTATTGAAAGCCTACCATGAAGGCAATGGTTACGAAGATATTGACAGCGTTGATTGTTGTAGCAAGTTTACAGGTCACGTTAATGAAGATGAGTTAGGAAGCAGGAAGGAAAGCAATCATTCTCGCTGCTTCTCGTCTCTTGATGGCGCTTCTCCAACCCCTTCTTTTTCTCCTCCTCCTCTTCCCTCTTCTTCTTCCCCTGTAGCTGCTCTTAACGATCTGACAAGCTATGCCCGTTGCCTCCCCAAGCCAGAGGTTTGTCGCAGCATGAGCTTTTGCACCCGTTTTTTACGCAAGCAATTGGTTAGAAGTTCGTGTAATAAAAAGTTTTGTCATTTTAACACGCACAGCCGTTGCATGTTCACGCATGATCCTAGTTCAGTCCCATCTGTTAATATCCACGGCACTTTTTCCTCTAACAGCACTTGTAGTGATTTGCTGAGCCTGTCACTAACTGCTGGTTCTGTTTCATCATCAGCCTCCACTAACCCCGGTGCTTCATCGTTCCTCTGTGTTGATTGTGTAGATTTAGCCGATGTTGCATGCAACCAGCACGAGGCAGCGGCCGATTGTAGCGCAACATTCTGTCGTCAACAAGATCGTCATAGTGACATCACTCATCTCAACGAGAACTGTCCCGACCAGCACCGTGATGAACACCACCACAATCATCTTTCTTGTGACTTGTACCACCACCAGCATAACGGCTGTTGTTGCTGTTACTGTTTATCCCACGAAAATACTTCTGGCAGCAGCAGCCTCACATCCGTGGACTCTGCCATAGAGATGCGAGACAACGGCAGTCCTTTCGCTGCGACGATCAACTCGGGTCTACTTGAAGGGTCTAACGAAGAGGGTGAGCTTTCCCTGCGTTCCTATTCTACTGCAGGAATATCACCCACAACCACCGACAACTGTGAAGCTATGGAAGGTGATAATGATAATTGTATCTTACATTGCCTCGAGACAGTGGGTACCACCTTGGGTGTCTTGGACAATAAAACTCGGCTTCAGGCCTTCACGCGACTCGACTTGAGGACTGAGTTGCCTCGCCTGCTTTACAGGCTGTTTGGAGCGCTGTTGGTACAGGGGGATGGCCAGAGAAGGGGTGGAGGCGAAGTTATATGTGACCTTAGCGTACTGGTTGTACTGGTCCAAGCCTGGGTTTCCGTAGCAACAAGTGTGATGGAGTTCTTGTTACTTGGCGTTACGGAGTAGTAGTTGAATTGTTGTCGGTGCGTACATACAGTGATAAACTAAAATTGTTGATTTCGATGATTTGCCCGAGAACCCCACCACGAAGATGGCAATTCACTCAGTAGTGTTGATACGTTTGGAAAGACTCTAGTAGGTCGCTGTTACTAAATATTGTTGACGTTACCACGGCTATAGTTATCTTTAGGCGTCGCGTTGTTGAATTCAGGGTTTATTTTGCGACGTTTGAAGTGACTCTTTACCACTTCTAGTATGAATCAAGTGCACTCGAAATCCTTGACACTGCGATCTAATCTAATCAATCACTTCTAGTTGTGTTTCCAATACTAATCAAGGTAGCCTAGATTAAACAAATGTCTCCAGGCTGTTCTGCTCTGTGACGAATGTAATGAATAATAATGATAAGCACAAGGATTTCTGAAAAGCTTTCCATTGCTTGGAAGATTTACTTACAAGAGGTTTATTTTTTCAGCAGAGTATTACTCACACTTTTCTCCCGATTGACTGAGAATCTGCTGTTGGAAGAAAATATTAATTATGAGTTCTATCGATCATATTGATTACCCGTCCTTAAAATATTGTTCACTCTGATTCGTAGTGTTTATTTTCTCTTGTACATCGGAAAATAGTCATGTGTTCTCTTGATTTGATTGAAATAAGGCGATTATGTTGATTTAACTAAGATAATTTTATATACTTTTTATTTCTTTGATATTAGTGATTACTGTTGTAGATGTAATGATTTACCTGCCATGTTTGAATATATATATATATATATATCCATCTATCTATTACTATGTAGGGCAATATAAGTACGAGAAATTGTACATAATACCTTAATGAACTCTTGTCTAGCTTATCTAGTTCCAATACTTCAAAATCGATGATAATTTATCATGTTGTAAATTAAGCAAAAGTTTCATAATCACATCAGCCGTTTAATGTTATTCCTACTAGAACAATAATGCTGTTATGCAGCTGTTTGTCAGCTGTTCAATTCGTATCAGTTTCTCCCAAAGATTACCGTATTCATAATACATAAAGTCTATACCTTACAATCTCACTTAATGGGTCAATTGCATGTAAGAATTCATCAGCAGCTTCAAAGCGTTAATCTATTAGCTCTGTAAGAAATGATACAACTTACGCCTTGTAGATGATTACTATTGCCGTTAGTGAGTTTTCTATCGTCTTAGAGCGACTGTCTTATGTTGCTTAAGGTATTTTTGTATTTATTTAGCTGTTGATGGAATCGAAAGAAAATGATAGCACATTCCATAATAAGGAAAAATGTAGTCTAGTTTATTATTCATCGTTTGTTAGCTATAAAAGCTCGGTTGGAAAGTAGGTGTGAAATGTTTTATTAATACCAGAGCTTCCATATATGATGAGAACGATGACCAACCCAACTTGGTGCCTTGAAGAGTGCTGTGACTCGTAGCTAAGCTTAGTTACCTTGATTATGATGGCAGCTATTGATTTATTACTCAGTTGCCTGAACACTTGTTACTGCCAATTCGCCCACAAATGTCAAAACACTTGTTAACTATTGTTTCCCCTAATATGGCATGCACAATGATTACCACTATCACACCTACGTGCTGGCAATACACCTGTTACTACCATCTCACCTGCTGCATTATTTAATTGAATTGTGTAACCGTTTATTTCTTTGAAAGATGTAAGGTCTTCAAGAGATGTTCCCCTACAATTGTATATGAACATGTAACGTATTCCAATGGCGTTATGCCAGTACATATTTTTTTTTCCTCTCTAATGTTCGGAACAACACTTTTGCCTACACATCCATCGAGATCAGTTAGCACCGATGTTCCTGTCTTCCCTCCCATGGTACCTGCTAGATGCTCTGTTCTAGAAATCCCGGTCACTCTAATCTATGGCTTCGGTTGAAAATCCGGCTTTGATATCTTATATCATCGATGTTTGCCGCTGACGAAATTGTCTCTTTGCTTTCCTAATTGCGCTTGAAGCAATACTAAAACTAAGATTATTGGTTGAAGTTCAACGGCAATGGTTACTGGCTCTCAATATTGGCGTAATAGTGGTCGACAGTTCACACGATGAATGCCAGTGGCAACTTTTTCGCTCGCCCGATGTTGCAGCATTGGCAAGAGTTGGTTGTAAATAAGAAGATAACAGGAATATTGTTAGATAACAGGAATTTTGTTAGAAAACAGGAATTATGTTAGAAAACAGGAATTATGTTAGAAAACATGAATTTTGTTAGAAAACATGAATTTTGTTAGAAAACAGGAATTTTGTTAGAAAAACAGGATTTTTGTTAGAAAACCAGAGTTTTATTAGATGACTGGAATATTGTTAGATGACTGAATTAGTGTTCGATGACTGGATTAGTGTTAGATGACAGGAATGTTGTTAGATGACAGGAATGTTGCTAGATGACAGAAATGTTGTTATGATTTATTCGTTAGTTATACTTTACCAGATTTTTCGCCACTTCCAATTGTGATGCTATCACGGACAATAAATCAAGCATCGTCACCAAATATGTTGAAGAACGTATTGTGGAACAACGATGGGTAATGGGATCAAATTCTGACCATTAGATTGCTGGGAAGAAAATGAATAAGGGATCAATTTGTGATCATTAGATTGCTGGGAAGAAAATAAAAAAGGAATCAAATTGTGATCATTAGACAGCTGGGAAGAAAATTGATGAGGAATCAAATTTTGATCATAAGATGTCTGAGAAGAAAATGAATGAAGGATCAAATTGTGACCATTAAATCGCTCGGAAGGGAATGAATAAGGGATCAAATTTTACTCCATTAGATCGCTGGCATAAAAATAAATTAGGGATCAAAGTGCTGACTATTAGATTACAAGGAAGTTGATAATAAATTGATCAAATTATACGTCATTAGATCGCTAGGACGGAAAATATGGAGATCAACTCGTTGACTATTAGGTCGCTAGGAAGAAGGTGAAAGAGGCATCAAATTAGTGGCCATTAAATCACAAGGAAAAAGATAACTGTTGAAATTGAATTGTTAGTTTCCGATAGCCAGGAAGGAGATGAATAAGGGGATATTGTTAGCTATTAATTAGATCGTAGAAATCAAGATGAATAAGGGGATCAAATTTTTACCCTTTTAAACCGTTGCGAAAAATATGAATAAGGCGATCAAATTCATAACCATTGTTTATCTCTATGAAGTAAAACTTCTGACTTGCAGCCTTGAGCCCCACTTTTGCTTGAACCATTATTGTACCAATAATATCACAAAAAAAGACGTGTAGGTTGGGCATTCGGTATCACTAAATAATGTGCTGGGTAAGCGCTGTTTCTGCAGAATTTTGGTATTTATTGAAACGTTTCTGATGAGTTTTTCTAAGGATGGTCAGGCGTGCATCATTCTTGGATCAACTAGCTTTAAAGTTGCGCTTCTCTCGTGATCCTATCTAATGTCTGCTTCTTGCTTGCCATTTTATCCTTCATTCTAACTTCAGTAGAGGAGTTCTGTTGGGTGTACGGTGATACTCAACAACTCGTTTGGTTCTCTTATGTCATGGTATTATGTTGGTATTATTTTTCTAGTTTAACCTAATGTAACGTTTGCTTTGACTAATTTAGAGGTGCATTCTAGATATGTATGTCGACGCTTCTCATTCTGGCTCGCTCATAAATACTTGAACCACACTTCACTTCAAGCCTTGAGATCTTGTTTCCTCTGAATTTTCACATGGATATTTTTATTGCAATACTCAACACCTTTTTTAACTGGTAATTTCTTGGTAGTCTTGAGGTTTATTTTATCATATTTTCAATTAAAAAACTGTAATGGGACGCTAGGCAGGAGTGATGATGTTACTAATCCATCCTGTGTGGCACCCGTGCATACCTTCGACAGTCGCCGCGAGAAGGACGTAGACTTTACGCAGTAGTAAACCCAATCACTCTTAGTTTAAAATTTGTCTTTAGCAACTTGGCCTAGCACTGGTTGCTGGTTTACCGTTCGGCGCCAGAAGGACGCTGACTCTAGCGCGCTAGAAAGCCTCTTAGCTATGATCGAACCATTCATGACATTAGTTGTACTCATGTTAGCCCAATCATTAAGTCGAGAATTCTCCTTCTGAAATTCAGCGGTTTGTTGTTTGTTTCGGTGACATATAAGGTAACTTGTTCTATTCTTCCCTGAAACTACTCCTAGTGTTTTTCTCGGGCTTCTAAAAAATTTCATCTTTCATCGGCAATTCTTTTTGTAAGATAATGAACGAACTCGGATTTTGTTCGTTTATAGATGGTGTACCAAATGTTGAGGTACAGATTTAGGCCAAATCCCCCAGATGGGGGATGGCCGACGGCAAGATGCACCTCACCTCACTCTCCTCTCATGCACTTGCACACCAAGTGTCTGACATGCTTTTATGCAGATCATAGACTTCTCACTAACAATAAATTGGGGGGCACGAGATGGTATTTTTATCAACTTCAAGATTCCCAAGTTCACGAGCTTCTGTTCTGTAAACTCTTATGCTTCATGTGGGATGAGATCTAACCAAACTAGAACAGGTCACCCGTCTCACTCGAAACACCTCGCCTTCTTTGAAATATCTTCCCTGCATTACCTCATTGGTTTCTAGGCTTTTTCTTCTTTGGAAATAACTGACGCGTTTTGACCTGTTTAAAATAGTTCATTGTTGGTATCCCTGTTACAGTAATTCTTTATAGGTTTTAGATTACTTTCTTACTTATATATTTGAAGTTTCTTCACCGTAGAGCCCATTGTTGGTATCCCTGTTGGAATCATTCATAATAGGCTCAAGATTACTTACTAACTAACTTAGATACGTTCTCCGCTGTAGAGAGGGTCACGCGTAGTAGTAGGTAAATAGCTTCGCAGTATAGAAGTTGGTGTTCTCCTTTTAACAAGATTAGCTTGGCAGTTATGACCTAGCTTTCATCTGTGCAATGTCTCAGTGTTATCAATAATTGAGTAATAGATGATGTAATTCAATCTGTGTTCCCTATTTCAACCTATTTTTTATTCGTGTGTATCAAAACTAATTTGATCATCAGGGATGTTTATTGATGCAGTGTTAGTTGTTGTGTAGCTACTAGGCTGCTGTTGCCTTTTATTTGAATTCATCGATACGCTTTCGAAAAATCTGGTGAGAAAACGAGTGTTTACCGACTCAATCATGTTGCAGCAGGTGTGGTTTGTGAGTGGAAGGCTTTTACTGACGATTTCAAACCTTATTTGAGTTTCCCACAAGATGCACAAGCAGTTCGCCTGGGTGTGTCTTCTTTGCAGAGGGACCTGAATTTGATACATTCGGTGTTGCTGTCATGGAATCTCTCGTTGAACATCAACAAGTGTCTCTATATGCGTTTCTACAGGAGTCGTCTTGAATTGGAGCAGCTTGGTGATGCAATTGCTTATAATTTGAATTGTGTGGCACTCAAACCTGTCGATTCCTGCAGTGACTTGGGAGTGTTTGTTGACTCAAGGCTTCGGTTTCATCTTCCTGTGTGGAGTGCTGTAAGAAAAACTTCCACACTCGCGACCAGTCTGCTCCGCTCTCCTGTCAATAGCAGTTCTGTTTTCATGGTGTCCTTGTTTGTTTATCATGTAAGACCCATCTTGGACTACTGCTCATGTGTGAGGAATATGGGATATTTGGGGATCTGAGACTCTTGGAGTCTGTGCAGAGACGGTGGACCAAAGAGATTGATGGACTGGGTGGTGTGGAATATGGAGAGCGGCTCAGAGCTTAGCAGTTGTTTTCTGTAAAGGGTAGGTTGTTGCGTTTGGATCTGGTGAAGTGTTGGAAGATTTCTCACTGCTCTGTGGATTCAAGTTTGTCTGCTCTGTTTGAGAGAGCGCCGGATATTGGTACACGTGGGCATTCTTTCAAGCTGGTGGTTCCTCGCTGTCAGACGGACTATAAACGCAGATTAGTTTATTCTCGCTGTGTGCCGGTTTGGAACCGACTGCCCGCCGATATGGTTCAATGTGATTCCCTTTGTGGCTTCAAGAGGGCCTTGGCTGGGGAGATGGGGGAAGGGTGTTGTATGAGTTTTGCTGAATCCAATGTAGATATGATTTTGAGTTTTAGTTTGGTTTCTGCCAGTTGTGTTCAATTGTTGGCTGACTTGAGCGTTATTTTCCCTTGACCTATTAAGTGCATTCCGACCAGTGTCCTGCTGCAGTTCTTGTGCCGTGTTTTTCTTTTTCATTACTGGTGCGCCAAGGTATACTGCCTCCCATTCCTGCATTGCCCTGTTGGTAGGGCTGTGGGGGGCTGCATCTGGTCCGCATATTCTGAATCTAGGCATGAATGAACTCAGCATAGCGGCGAATACGTGCTTTTGGTTGCCCTCGCTGCGTTTGCCATGTTAAACATGAAACTAGGCATGAATAAACTCAGCATAGCGGCGAAAATTGCGCTTGATGTAAGCTTAGTGCTTTGATATTATTTTGCCGATCTTATCACTGCCAGAAGGACTTTGACTCCAGTGCACTAGAAAGCCTTGGCACTCTAATCTTATCTCGTGACTTGGCCAAGAGTCGATATCGTGTACAGGTAGCCATTTAAACATTAATCTTACTGCACGAGCAGATCCTTTTATGTGTACGACTGTCAATGAACTGATATCAATCTTACGCTGTGAGGTATTCCTAGTTTAATATTTCGAAAGGAGTTACTAGCGAAATGGAAACTAACAATCGTTACCCGTGGTTTATGCTACGCTCTAGCATAGGTTAGATTAATATGGTCATGAAAGAGCTGTGTACTTAATATATACTCACACTATTAATCCTAAAGGAATATTTTCTTCAAGTTAAAGAGTGTTCTTTTTAATAGGTTTAAGACCCAACGAAAGGGTTTGAACCCGCGCTTGTTTTTTATGAATTGAGGTTCAGTGCATTTATTCTTCAATAGCGTTGTAGACGTGTACAGTTGTTTTGCAAGTATTTTAAGAGTATTCTCATGCCATTCCAACCTCGTGCCATGTGGAGTGTCATCTCCATTGATAGGCAAGACCAGACTCAAGCTTGTGTTGCGAATGATTAATATGTGTTGGACACGATACTCTAGCTAAATGCACTTTTTCACGATACTTCGTCCGATTTCCGCATTGTGAATTTGGACGAAGTAACCGAAGAAAGTATTTTGACCAACAGTTAGTAACTTGACTCGGTCAGCTGGGGCCAAACTGTCTATTTTTCTGCCATTGTTTCGACAAGTAGACTCTCCCTTAGCTCGGTCTGCGAGGACCAGCTTCGGTCCTATCCTATATAATATAGTTTAGAGCTGAATTGATCGTGCAGTGTCAAGAAGGAAACTATTATCAATCTTACGCCAGTTGCGTCGAGGAATAGCGCAAAATCATGAAAATAAGCTGTTTATTTTGGACCGATTTTTGAGGATCGGTGCTGAAAGGAGTTATCTTGAGCCTGAAAATAAGATGGTTCCTATTCATGTCATGTTTTCATGGTTTCAACGGCGGCTAATGTCCAGTTACATCAGTCCTATTATGACGTGTTCATGATGAGCTAACATTTTCATCCACGAAATTTTGTTTGCCTGAATATTTATTTGTTGTTATGAAGTGCCATAGGTAATTGACTTAGCGTCAAGTGCTATCCTTCCTCCCCTCCACTGTATGTAGATGCTCCTCTACTGGATATAGATATACATCTACAACCAATAATAATAGCTCTCCTCGGCTGGATTTGTAACGCCTCTTGTCTGCTGAACTTGGATGCGAAGCATTCTTGCTCTTGTTCTAGCTCTGTTCTTGGATATGCTCTTCTTTTATTAAAGTAGCTATACGTAGTTCAGAATTATGCACGTAGATATTCAATCAATGATGTGTGACCAGTCTTGACTGACTTGGTCTAGTGTTTCAGAAGAGAATTGAAGGCCGACACTTTGGTAGATACTTTAGCTAAATTCAAAATATGTTGTTCCTTGCAAATTTAACATGCTTAATACTTGCCCCATAACGAAGACCGCAGATGAATTCCAATTGATTGTACTTGAGTAGCATATTTTTTTATTGCGGCTACACATATCCTTCATTTTGTTTTTTAGATAGGTTTGAATGTTAAGGAAAAATGTCATGTATAATTTACCAAAGTTTAATATTTCAAACATTTTCTTCTGCTGTTATGTTTGTTTTCTGTAACATAGAAAGAAACAAGGCATGCTATACAAGGATTTTCTTTCCGTTGCAGTATTCTATTAGCACAAAGCCTCTGACTGATGTCTGGAATTCGTACTTTTTTGATGTTTAAATATTGTCCAAAACTTTTGAAAAGATCTTCGTCAATTTTTATTATTACATTTGTTTCTTCAGTTATTGTACTTGATCGGTGAATTTTGTCCGTTCCATTTGAAGAGGCTGACGATTGGTCGGCCACGATACTTCTTGCATGTAACTCTTTACGATTTGTATGCGACATAACGAGCGCCTCCGGACTGTAGCTCGTTTGACATATCGAGCGCCTACGGGTTGATGCTCGTTATCGGTGTGGCTATGTATCCATAGTACTCGTATTATATTCATTGCATAGGGTGTTGCTGTGTTGCTACTCCTGTTTATTGTTCTTATGTATTTGTTTCCTTCGAAATAGACCAGGATAAGACGTCCCAGTTCGTGCTTGGCAAGAATGGCACATTATTTACAGATCTTGTTCGATAGCTGATTCTAATTCCGGCAGTGAAGTCGGTTCTTACCTTTCAAGCATAGAGAGTAGCCGTGCAAAAGCTGCAAACCCGTAAATTGGTAGTATTTACAAGTAAATGGGTTTCAGGTAGAGCTATAAATGGGTTACCAATAGAGCCATCTATCGGAGCTTGTTCATGAACTGTGAGAAGCGTCGTACGTGGAGACGTATTTTTGGTTTGACACATGCCTTCTTCCGTCCAGCAGGTGAACCTCGCAGTAAACTTAATAGTTTAGTTCTGCAGGTTTGCTTGCTTCTGAAGCCAGCGGAGACAATTAATTTCATTATAAATCCATTGATTATTGATGAGATATACTATAAAGTTTTTGAGTAGAGAGTAACATTTTTGATCGTAAAGTAACTTTTTCAATCAAGTTTTATTTCATTGCAGTCGTATATTTGAGTGATGTACACTTGACATTGAATGCAGTCTTCTCTGCTATTGTTTTTTTACCAATCACTGAGTGGACGCAATCGTCGGAGGATTGTGTTAGGCACCGGCAATGGTTAATGGGTAGCTTTCGTCTCTTAACAATGAGACTTGGTGGCGTTAGGCCTTTATTCTGAGGCGATGCGTTCTCGAACTAACCCTTTAACGGGCAGAGGGGACACCTGGAATGAATCAAAGCGTCCGGCAACGCGGTTTTGGTGTGGACACCTGAAATGAACCAAAACGGACACCTGAAAAGAATGGAAGCGTCTAACGGTCGCGGTTTCAAATCCTAATGAGGTTCATGAATACTTGACCGCTAAAGGGTTAATCAGTGAGGATAGATTTTTGAATTACCTCTGCTGAGTTCTAGTAACCCTGGTCACTCCAATATAGTAGCTAACCCGTATTACTCGTATGTGATCGTGCCTGCTAACACACACACCGTTCAAAAAGTAGGCTAATACTCAAATACGGGTTCTGATGACCCATTCGGCTTAACTCGACAATCGTGTCGCTCGATTTGAAGCCAGAAAATGACATCACTAATTGCTGATACGACAGTCGGGGCTGAAAGGACACCAACGCGCTAGAAATCCCTCTCACTTATCTTGTCTAACCGTATCCTACCATGACCATAACTGCATTCATTCAGTAACTGGTGTCTAATCACAGGACCTCCCTGATCAGTATATTACGGTGGCTACCCATAATACGTTTCAATGTCTATAGGAAAGGACGCGTATTATTATTCGTGTAATCTTGGTTAGGTATGTTTGGTTATAATAACTAGGCTCCAAGAGTATATTTCTAGTGGTGTCGTAATCATGCTTTCGGAACAGGAGACTATGTTCATTTCATTGTCTCGTTTACTCTGCCCAGATTACTCTGCATCGATTACTCTGTCCCGATTACTCTGCATCGATTACTCTGCATCGATTACTCTGCCCCGATTACTCTGTCCCAATTACTCTGTCCCAATTACTCTGTCCCGATTACTCTGTCCAGAATACTCTGTCCAGATTAATCTGTCCCGATAACAGTGCTTCATTGAAAGGGGTCTGCTTGTGAGTTGCCATGATTGCGGCTCTTGCGATTTAGCGTATGTTAATTTATGGTAACTTGAGTACCGGAGTGAAGGAAAATTTGTTCATGAGTGAAACGGTAAATATGCTCATGGAAGTTTGTGATGGTTTAATATCTGGACAAAGCTTCTTAATGATTTTTGTTAGTCAAATTTCCGCCAAATTCAAAAATATAGCCAAAAATACTAGTACATATTTTTGTTAATTTTGAATCATAAACTGATTATCTTTTGCAACTGTACACCCTTGGTTATTTGGTGCAAATTTGTCAGAATTTGATCGATTTTAATCATAGGTTGATCGGTTTTCAATTACAGAAGATCTTAGTTCACCCTGTAATGGAATCAATTGCTTATTAAATTATTTTTGTATTTTGTAACTGTTCCCAATGCAGCTTGTAAGGATTTTGAGTTTTTACCTGATTTTTTTTCTCTGTAATATCCTTGCTTGATGAAGTAAAGTTTTGGCGTTTTATGTTTGTTTGATTCCTGCATGCTGTACATTTTTGACCCATTTGATCGTTCAAGCCTTGATTATGATTTTGGTTTTGCCTGCGTCGTTGGATAAATACACACATATACACACACAAGCACACACACTTCTACTACCTATCGACCTGCACCTTGATTTAATATAATTATTGAACTACCAGTTGCGCATTTGATTTTCGTTTAAGTTTCTGCATATTATCAGAGACTGTGTGACACTATCGAAGACTTGTTCACAGTTGTGTGACACTATCGAAGACTTGTTCACAGTTGTGTGACACTGCCAGAGACTGTGACACTATCGAAGACGTGTTCACAGTTGTGTGACACTGCCAGAGACTGTGACATTATCGAAGACGTGTTTAGAGTTGTGTGACACTGCCAGAGACTGTGACGCTGTGACACTATCAAAGACGTTTTTATAGTTGTGTGACACTGCCAGAGACACAGTGACACACCATGGAAGACGTGTTTACAGTTGTTTGACACTGCCAGAGACCGACACAGTGAGAGACTCGAAGACTTGTTCACGGTTGTGTGACACTGCCAGAGACTGATACACTGATACATCATCGAAGACGTGTTCACGGTTGTGTGACACTGCCAGAGACCGATACGGTGAGACACTGTCGAAGACGTGTTTGCAGCTGTGTGACACTGCCAGAGACTGTGACAGTGACACTCGAACACGTGTTCACAGTTTTGTGACACTGCCAGAGACTGTGACTTTATCAGAGACTGGCGTTTTTACAATTGGATTTCGATAAACGTTGTTAGGTATTGTCCTATAGTAGGGATTCCCTTAAGGATATCATCTTTTCGAAACGGAAAAAGAAGCTACATTAAATGCATGTTGGAAAATACACTCTAACTTGCCATTGAAAGTGAAGGGCTAATTAAATATAGTTATCAATTAGCCAGCTGGCAAGAGGCCTATGCATGGGAGGTAATTATGCAATGGTGAATAATGGTGAGTATTAAACAGTTTATCAAGTAAACAACTAACAAGTCTCTCACCGTTTTATGCTAAGGTTTTTAAAAAGCTTCCAGTTTTTTTTTCAGTTTTCCTGTTAACTGTGCTTCTAACTTCATCTCTTTTTTTCTCATTTTTTATAACTAATTTCATATTTGTTCAATTTTTAGTATTGACGATTTTAATTGTATTTTTTTTTTAATTTTATTTATATAAAATTCAAACATTTGTTGTTGGTGCATTGATTAACTAGTGATGTTTGGTTGCCTGAATGAACAACACCCACTGATAATCAAATAATAATGTGTTATAATAATATATGATTATTACATAGTGATGATAATTTTTTAATGCTAAATTTTCACTTCAGATTCTAAAGGGAGCTATACTTGTATGCTTAATTAACAAGTTTTGTTGTTAAATAGTTCCAAGTCATAAATGGCTATGTTCCCCAAATATTTGGCCATCAATTGATTATATGATTTTCAGTAGAAAATGTTGATACATAATATGATTTACATAACGACATACATTGCTTGCAAGACATTTGAAAACTATTTTATTATTCAAGTTTAAAAAAACATTGTACAACTATAGATTTACATAACACTATACACTGCTTGCGTGATTGTGATCCATGTTATTTGTTAAAGAATACCTTTAGTTTAATATGTTGTCTGTTAAATCTCCTTATTTTATTTACAGTTTGGCCACTTTTGGTGTGCATAGTTTGAAAACATGGCATATATGACGATGTGTAACACAACTAACCTTGGACTTCACGACCCGGATTTGCTTTCCTTTACACATTCTCTTTATCCAGAAATTGAAAGTAACAGGCGAGTTTCTAAAGAGAAAAAATTAAGCTCAGTTTCTCGTAGTTTCCTTCATTTTTTCGAAACAATTCTAGAAACTAGCGGCTTGCTAAAAGAATGTGAAGTCTAAAACATAAATCTATCGCCGCGGTTGGCCTTGCTATAGATGACCTTAGTGGCTATGCATAACCTTTGTGGCTATAGATGAACTTAGTGGCTATGCATAATGCTCTTGAAATGACCTTGGCTCTTCAGCTAACAGTTTGGGGTGGATGGATGCTTATTCATTTTATAGATCATTAACACTTTATTTTAGTATTTTATCATTTCTTCTTGCTTGGGCTCTATTATTTTTCTCTGCCCTTTTTTCATGGTGATAAATTTTGAATTTTATCATTATTATTATATGTATCGAGGTTGGTTGAGAGGAGGTGACCCAGGAAGAGGAGGTACTCGTGGGATCCGCGGGACTCGAGGACCCGGGGTTTCGGGAACCCGGGGGACTTGGGAGACCAGGTGGATTTGGGGTGGTCCACTTGGATCTTTCTGGGGCCTTTTGGGACTCCCTTGAGACCCTTTGG
>SDVV010005124.1:0-19484 GCA_016164225.1 Gammarus roeselii | reverse complement strand
AGCTACATTCAGATGCATGAGAATATCGTGATATTAGTCCACTCTGAGTGGTGAAAAGAGTGGCGTTAAGTTGTGTTTTCGGTCATATATCAATAAGCTACAAATCTCCTGTCGCTCGTTCGCGACGCTGTATAATTAAGTATCGCATCTTTGTTCGAAATATTCCCTTGGTTCGACTATTTGTCTTTGTGTCTAGGGAGGAGTTGCGGATGGCCGGACACAACAAGCGCCACAACAACAACGCCCTCGATGGGCTCCGGCGATAAGGGGCAAGGGGAGCAGAGCAGTCCCTGACGGTGGGTAGTGATGGCAGACTCGGGTAGTGATGGCGGGGATTGATTGGGGCCAGGGCAGTGTCAGTTTACACTGATTGGGGACGCGGGTATCAATTGTGAACACTGATTTATTTTTCAAATGCATTGCAAACAAAGTATGCATGCATTCAAACTTTCATAATAGAAGTCACATCGTAAAAAATTTAATATTTGTTTCTCAGTTTATTCCCTGCACTTTATGATAGTTACAAGTGCATCCGCCTTCCAAAAATAGAGGAACGTTAGATAACCTCTTAATATAAAAGAATAGACGGGCAAATCCTGTTATTAAACAAAGGACGTCCCAACTCATTTATTAAGGCAACTGCTCAATCAACATAGAGTTTTAAATGCACACGGTTCTACTCCTGCAGGGGAGGGTGTCTTATTCCCCGTGTCTGTAGATTGTTCATCTGCTGGGACGAGAGTGTTTGAAACAAGGTAGGGAATGTTTGAAATAAGTTAGATATTATCTGAAACAAGGTCGAGAGTGTTAGAAACAAGATAGAGAGTGTTTGACACAAGGTTGTGAGTGTTAGAATGAAGATAGAGAATGTTTGAAACATGGTAGAGAGTATTTTAAACAAGGTAGAGAGTGTTTGAAACATGAAAGATAGTATTTGAAACAAGGTCGAGAGTGTTAAAAACAAGATAGAGAGTGTTTGAAACAAGGACGAGAGTGTTTGAAACATGGTAAAGAGTGTTTGAAACAGGGTGGATAGTATTTGAAGCAAAGTCGAGAGTGTTAGAAACAAGATAAAGACTGTTTGAAACAAGGTAGTGAGTGATAGAAACAAGATAGAGAGTGTTTGAAAGAAGGTAGGTAGCGTTTCAAACAAGGTAGAGAGCGTTTGAAACAAGATCGAGAGTGTTAGGAACAGGATAGAGAGTGTTTGAAATAAGGTAAAAAGTGTTAAAAACAAGATAGAGCGTGTTGAAACATAGTAGAGGGTGTTAGAAACATGATAGAGAGCGTTTGAAACAAGGTAGAGAGTATTTGAAAGAAGGTAGAGAGTGTTTGAAATAAGAAAGCGAGTGTTTGAAACAAGGTAGAGAGTGTTAAAAACAAGATAGATAGTGCTTGAAACAAGGTAGAGAGTGTTAGAAACATGAGAGAGAGTGTTTGAAGCAAGGTAGAGAGTGTTTGGAACAAAGTAGGGAGTGTTTGAAACAAGGTAGCGAGTGTTTGAAACAAGGTAGAGAGTGTTTGGAACAAGGTAGAGAGTGTTTGTAACATGGTCGAGAGTGTTAGAAACAAGGTAGTGAGTGTTTGAAACAAGGTTGACAGTGTTTGAAACATGGTCGAGAGTGTTGGAAACAAGGTAGAGAGTGTCTGAAACATGATAAAGAGTGTTTGGAACAAGGTAGAGAGTGTTTGGAACCTGGTAGATACTGTTGGAACAAGGTAGAGAGTGTTTGAAACAAGGTAGGGAGTGTTTGAAACAAGATAGTGAGTGTTTGGAACAAGGCCGAGAGTGTTAGGAACATGATAGAGAGGGTTTGGAAAAAGGTAGAGAGTGTTTGGAACATGGTAGAGAGTGTTTGGAGCAATGTTGAGAGTGTTAGAAACATGGTAGAGAGTGTTTGAAACATGGTAGAGAGTGTTTGAAACAAAGTAGGGAGTGTTTGGAACAAGGTAGAAAGTGTTTGAAACATGGTAGAGAGTGTTCGAAACAAGGTTGAGTGGGTTTGAAACAAGGTAGAGAGTATTTGAAACAAGGTAGAGTATGTTTGAAACAAGATGGAGAGTATTTGAAACCAGGTAGAGAGTGTTTGAAACAAGGTGGAGAGTGTTTGAAACAAGGTAGAGAGTGTTTGGAACATTTTTACTGAAAATTTATTATGCGACAAAATACATTTGAAATTCCATCATTCGACCAGGTCGACGAAATGTCAGCGTTGAGCAGCTGCGGCGTCGCCTGGCCGAGGCACAAGAACGGACAACTCAACAACAACGGTTGTTACAGCAACAGCGACAACAGCGACAACAGCAGGACAGTCAAGATGCAAAATCACCCCAGGAAATGCCATCGACTGAAGAAGTTTGATAACATTACTAGAAAAATGTAAATGAATTGTCTGAAAAGCAGTGCCCCTGTCAAGTGATGATTTTGGTTGCCTTGCCGCTGATGATCTTTTCTAAGGTTCACATCAACAGTGCATATAACTCGAAGGAAATCAGGTCTTGTACTTCTCAGTTTCAGAGTCTGATAACCTAATTCGGATATTTTTCATTCCACGTAAGGGCCGCAATAAGGACTAATTTATTATTTTGTATCGTTCCTCGCAAATTGTTCGGGTATGGAAAAATTGTATGTTCATGACTTCGCTGAGAAACAATTTGATGACGTTATAAATAATTACCTACATACACCGATACCTCGATTTGTTGCAAAAAATAAATGAAACACTGTGTTACATAAATAAACCTATCGAACTAATGAATTGCATCAAAAATTCCATAGAGTTGGTGTATTAAAAAAAGTTGGTTGGAGCCTTTTCTTTCATGGCCACAGCAACATATGAAGCATAACTTTCCTATTCGCAAACGGATTCTTTGCATGGCAATGTGATAATTTCAGACATGGTTCACCGAGGTAGTTGTATTTTTACCCTTCTAACTTTTGCAGCGCATAACATGGCTGAAGTGATATTTCATGCCATGTTGTCTGGGGAACAATTATTCATAAAAATAGTTTCGTACCTACAGGTAGCAAAAGTATACACTATTATTGCCGCAGGTATACAAATATTAATAGTATAACATTTATTGCGATGACCAATTCTGTTGAAATCCAGGACATGGAATACGAGGTGATTCAGATTCTGAGATGTTTGAAATGATGTCTTGAGTGTACCATCTAAGATGGAACAGCACAGAATTGTGATGTGATGTCCAAATGATAATATTGGTGAACATGGCAAGTTCTGCCTTGCTCCATACGTTATTCATAGAGGATTGTGAATTGGTGAATTTCAGTGTAGCGGAGTTCTTTTGCTGGCGAACTTCATGCAATGTCTAATCCATTTGAATTTTAGGTAATAATTACTCATCACCCAAGTCGTTGACTTCCGGCCCATCCCTTTGTATTGACACTGGCTGTCCTCCATTGAGAGGTGCGCGACTCTTCCCTGTAACTGTAGAAAGCCTGTGTTTTTATAACTGAGAGCCCTACAGCTGTATGATGATGTTAACCTTATAAGTAATGTTATTTATTTGTATATGTGAAATATGTTGAATATGTTGACTATGTGTTGAACCTCGTAAACGCATTAATGGCCGACCTATGACATCAATACCTATACCAATACAATCTATACCTATATCAATACAATCTATACCGATACCAATACAATCTATACCTATACCAATACAATCTATACCTATACCAATACAATTTATACCTATACCAATACAATTTATACCTATAACAATACAATCTATACCTATACCAATACAATCTATACCTATACCAATACAATTTATACATATACCAATACAATCTATACCTATACCAATACATTCTATACCTATACCTATACAATCTTTACAAATACCAATACAATCTATACCTATACCTATACAACCAAAACCAATTCTATACAATCTATACTTATACCTATACAATCTATACCTATGCATGTACCAATACAATTGTGATTTCCATAAATTAATTTGATAAATATTTCCAATTCCAAAGTGTTCTTTCTTAACCTCTGATAGATATATTATAGAATAATTCCATGAGAATATTCAACACAATGGAGATTGTTTAGAAGTGTAGTAATAAATAACCAGTGTGGAAGTGGAGTATAACATTGGTGCTACTGACATCACGGACTTAACTACTGGATGCTGCAAGTTGAATAGTCGGTCAGGATACATCATTTGGAAGTATTAGATTGACAAAGATTATTGACAAGCACGTCCATCCTAAAAATCATAAATTACAGGTGTCTCACCGTCGATTAACAGATGGCCGACGGTAACACGCTCATAATTTCTCACTGTGCTTGGAAAAATGCGAGAACACAGGTTGACCTGTCATTTCTATACTCGATTAAAGTTACTTAAATAATTATAGTGTCTTTTATTCTGCCACAGCTTCATCATTTCGTTGACAGCTATGACGGCAATCCTCATCATGCTGAGTAACAGTGCACGCGATCCACGGGACAGAGAACAGCATGGACTGCGTAGACTACAGCAGCACAGCGCAATGACCAGGAAGCACTGAGGGCAAATCAGCACTGTAAAGAGCCCATCAGCAGTGTGAGTGCTGCTGAATTGTACATAGAGCACATCAGCAGTATGTCAGCAGTGGTGCCCTGTACATGGAGCACATACGCATTGTATGAGCACAGCTGGACTGTACGTTGATCATATCAACAGTGTATGAGCATAGCTGCTCTGTACATAGAGCACATCAGCGGTAAATATGCTCTGCTGCACTGTACATAGAGTACATCAGCGGTGAATATGCTCTGCTGCACTGTAAATAGAGCACATCAGCACTGTATGAGCTCTGCTGCACTGTTCATAGTGCGCAGCAGCACTACATATGGTTTACATCAACAGTTTTGCATGCATAGGAAATTGTGAATACTCTGCCATCATTTCATCATTAGTAAAACACTGTCCAGTGGCCGAACCCTTCAGCTTGGGAACCCTTCACACTGATGACGAGGCTCTTCACACTGATGACGGGGCCCTTCACTCTGATGACGGGGCCCTTCACACCGATGACGAGGCCCTTCACACTGATGACGGGGCCCTTCACACTGATGACGGGGCCCTTCACACTGATGACGGGGCCCTTCATACTGATGACGAGGACCTTCACACTGATGACGAGGCCCTTCACACTGATGACTAGGCCCTTCACACTGATGACGGGGCCCTTCCCACTGATGACGAGGCCCTTCACACTGATGATGGGGCCCTTCACACTGATGACGAGGCCCTTCACACTGATGACGCGGCCCTTCACACTGATGATGGAATTCTTCACACTGATGAAGATGCCCTTCACACTGATGACGAGGCCCTTCACACTGATGACGAGGCCCTTCACATTGATGACGAGGCCCTTCACACTGATGACGAGGCTCTTCACACTGATGACGAGGCCCTTCACACTGATAACAAGGCCCTTCACACTGATGACGCGACCCGCCCTTCACACTGATGACGCGGCCCTTCACACTGATGACGATGCCCTTCACACTGATGACGCGGCCCTGCACACTGATGACGCGGCCCTTCACACTGATGACGAGGCCCTTCACACTGATGACGAGGCCCTTCACACTGATGATGAGGCCCTTCACACCTATGACGAGGCAATATTGATTAGAAATACGTTGAAAAACATCCCCAAACAGTTTTAGAGTTGACGTTTGTTCTGTGCGTTGAGCCCAGTAGTTGCATGGCATGTGTTATCTACGGATTAGAAACGACATTTAACTTTCGTGTATTCTGATATGACAGCTTATGCGTGTACACACAGATACATCCACAAACAGTAGCATTGCCACTACCGCAAATATTTTCTATTACCTATTAGGGTGTCGTATGCAAGTTCAGAACCGTTCAATCGCATTTTGTATCAAATGTTACTTATACATGACTTGGTATCGTGCGTTTTTAGGAGGTATATTCCAGCAGCAAACTTCACCTGTGCTGGTGCTTGTTTCTTGTTACTACTTGCATGCAGGTGCGTCCATCTTTTCCCATTTTCCTGTTTGCCGATAACACATTAACAACACCCCTGCAACCAGGTTTGTGATAAGAATATCCTTTAATCATTAATCCGTTCAATGGGTCAAATATATAGCCACTATTGATGATAAAGAAACAGGTGGAAGATCAGCACCTCACATGAAGCGGTCGACCGTGAGCCCTGATAAGATAGCGCCAGTGTAGCAGCGTATCCTGTTGGGTAGAGCCTTAGCCTTCCTAACACCAGACTTGGGGGCACGGAATGCTCACGGGCCCTTAGATCTCAGTGGGACACTGGACGCGGTGAATTGAAGAGCTAGGGCAGGTTATCCAGGTGTTGGCATAATAGGTTGTTTACGTTATATGCGTCTATATAACAATATATGTGAACATCGATAAAGCTACGCTAATTTGAAGTTTCCAAACAATGCATTGGAGGCAGCACATTGGTCCATGATGGAATCACTTCATATTCTGAGACGCTCTCCGTAAAAATAAAAATTTGAATGGAAAAAGTCATCGACTATTATATACACAAATTATCTAATAGGTCATTCACCGCATTATAGTTGTTTGCATGGAGCCTATTGGGAAGATAATAATTGAGGTGCAGAGGAAAAACTATTGAATTAAGTACGGTGGACTAACGTCTATTGTGAGAGCACCAAGCTGGAAAAAAGTCAATCATGTAACATCGATCTGCATAGTAGGTGTAGCTGTTAGCAGCTGTTAGCTGTCAGCACATCGTAACAAAATTGAGCGTGGAAGGGTGTGTCTGCTATAGTATTTATACCTCGACTAACGCATATGCTACTTGCCCTACATAAACCACATGTTTGGCTCTGGCAGTGAACATATCGTGTTGCAGCCTCTGCCATTTATGTACGACAATTTGGCCGTTCGCGATAAACTCTGGCACTGCAGTGTAATAGGGAGAAATTAATTTGATTGTAAAAAAAATCGTTGCTATCACGTTTAGAGCTGGTCGGCGTATGAAAGCAGCAGATGTTTTTTCTTCATCCACTAAAAATATAGTTAATGAACGTAAATATTTAATTACTTATATGTTTAATTCATCATTTGGGTGATAGTTATTTATAAAAATCCCGTAAATACGAATTTATCTTGCCTCGAAGACAACTACGTTCAACTGTTTTTATCTTTCCTTAAACGGTTGAGGGGGGTCATCAACATCGCCCAACTCTTTGAGGAAGCAATATTGAGATGGGCATCTCCTAATCCCTTTAGGTGTGCCTGAAATTTTCTAGAGGGGATCATCTATACCACATAAAGGCGGCAATTGACGCGATGACGGTCACATACATCGATAGTGTGGCGACTACCAGCAGAGGGATGAGCGGCTTCTGGAAGCTGCTCTTCAGGTAAGAAGCATGTATAACGAAATATTCTTTGTTATAGTTATCGAATATTTATTATCGTGTGTAGCAGTAACGAAATGGCATGTGAGTGGACGCAATTCTTTTCAGACATCTTGTTTCTCCGAGCCTCATTGTAAGTATTGCAGAGCTACAGTCCGCATTTTTCGCCGTCACATTCAAGGATTATCGTTTCCAATTCCCAACATTGCAAAGGATTACCGGCGAGATGTCCGCTCTTGACGGCTCTGGATTTTCAACGACGTTCGTTTTTAGACTCACTGATAGGCTGGTGACAAATCTGCTGTCGGGTACGGAGAAAAGTATCAACAACCCTACGCTGTCCTACAAATAAATTTTCGTAATACCAAGAGAGTGTCCGTGCGACAAGAACTCGCCAGGAAATCATTACGAGTAGAGGGAGCGATTGAGAATTGTTGAAGTTTGCCCGATGTACGCTGCAGATTTTAACTAAAAAGCGCATCGTTTTTGTTGAAAATTTATTTCCAGGTTGAACTGAAGTAAATATAATTTTGATTTAATTCACTTATGTTACATGTAATAATTGTTTGCATAGTTGAAATATCATGTAATTCAGAAAAGTTTCTGAAAACATTTTTAAATGAAGACCATTTCAAGAATTGTCAAATTTAATCCGGAAAACAGTTATGGAAGCACTCTTGATTATAACCTGATAACTATAACCTGAAATTCCGTCTCAAATCACCCGACTCCATTTTTTCCGTGACTTCGATGAAATTCCTGGCATGAGCCTTCCTTAGTTTGGGATTTTCTTCGGCATACCGATCGCTTTGCTTATAGTAGATGTGGCGGCGTTAGATCTACGATACAATGCATACAATTGGATAATCGTCGATCTTTCTGATTTTCTGATGATAATCCTGAGATAACCCATCGACAAAGGCGGACTGGGAAGTCACCTTTCAACTGTCCGCCTGAAATTTAAAATTGAAAACGTATTTTTTATTTGTGTATGTATAATTTTGCAGACATGTACAGACATGTGGCACCCAATCTAGCCGTTATGAGTGAGCGGTGTCCTTGTCAAGGCTCGAACTCACAACATAAGCGACAACAGCTGTCACGGTAGTTGGGTACGTTATAAACACGGCCACCGCGGACGATAAAATCCATGTACATAAGATCACTTCCAAGTTCCTTACAAACACCCACGTGTGTGATGCTTATTCCACTGCGGCCTACCCGCCGCAGAGACTAGTTTGTTCTTCCTTCAAAGGTAAACTAGATTCACTTTTCAATTTATATCGGTGAAGGTCCACTAGATTCTGTTTACAATTTATATCAGTAGAATAGGGTCCATTTAATGACATGGCAGTCATTCAAAGCGTCAAAATAGTCTTATATAATTTCTGGAGCGTATTAACAACTATCATCTGAAGAAATGCGCATGAATGACAAGCGTTTTGAAGAAGAATATTTTGCCATTCTGCTTGTGTGAACTCGTTCTAGTACTATTACTACTATGTGCCAACTCTCCGAGCTGGTCAACTTCCATAGAACCGGTGATTGTTGGTATACAATAGTTTGACTTCCTCACAATATATAATTTTTGTTCATTCAAGTGATCTTTAAATTACTTGTATCAGCGGTCGCATTCAGCTGTCGAACTTGAACGCGTCTGCGTGGCAAATTGACTGAATTCTTGTTGGTCGAGAAAACGAGGTTCCTTAGGATAATTTTCAATCATTTATTTTTCTACTGAGTGCTTTCTTAAAAGTAATATCAGATTGTTCAATAATAACAGTAACCTAACAAAACGAAGTGGTGAAAATATCAAAGTATAGTCCATCTTTAAGAGCAACCATTCATGAATTTTCTTCTCTACTGTATGAAAATTTTCAATGTTTTTCGTTTAAATTAGCAATCGTTTTGACTAATTTTTGATTTGCATTTTATCTAACATCTAAGTTCGATGGAACGCCCCTTTAATTATTACCGAAATCAATAGGATTGAAAGCGTTTAAGGTGTGAGTTCTTACCCGAGTTCACGAGGCCCAAATGCTGTTATGTCAGCATATTTTACACTCGAAAATGGCAGGGAACACACTGCTATTTCGACGGAAGACGTTTGCTCTGACATTAATTAATTGAAGATGTTCTTCGTAGATGGCGCGGCAGTCTGTACAAGTTGGTATGGCGGGAGTTCCTTATCTACGCTCTACTTTACGCATCCCTGTCCTTGATATACCGACTGGCATTGGCAGATGAGCAGAAACGGTGAGTTCTGTTTATAAGAGAATTACATATTCACTCTCTAACCGTCATATATGTACAAGACAGTCAACATGTGAATATGATGTTATCGTCCTACATAGTTTTTGTCATTAAAATTCGAGTTTGCTGTGTTTTCCAGAACATGCATTTTGTCACCCAATTCAATAATCTGAAAACCCTGATTGAAAAAATGTTTCGAGACGGTTTTTACTTTAACAGTATATGAGAATAAATTTGAAATTATAATATCAATCCAGCTATATCAAGACGAGTGTGAAAATATTATGAAAGTTTATACGTTATGAGTGTAATTGGTACGGATTGGTACTCTTTTTCCTCAAATACCTGACTTCATTTAGTTGAAATTTCACGGTTAAATTGGCCTAATATCACAAGCCACAAACAGGTTGACTAAATGTTTAAAATACAAGAAATTGAATGTTTAATCTTGTAAAATGCACGATAAACTGCTACCATTTAGGTTTTTTGATCAGGATATAAGTATATTATCGAAACATTTCCTGCTCTAATATAGGTTTGATTATGTCAAAATTTTACATGAATAATGCTATGCAAATGTTTGTTGCAAACATAACAACAACACAGAGTAAATAATTAGTACCTTTTCTGATATGTCGAAATGGTACATATTCTGTACAATCACACGCAAAAAATTTAGCAGTTTCGGCATCTTCTATCAGTGGCCTATCTTGTGGGCATCAATACTATGGGGTTCAACATTATTGCCAAAGTTTCCAAATACTCAGAGGAAACATTTGAACGGAACCAGATGTTCCAGATCACCTTTCCGTTAAATAATCCTATGTCAAAAGAAGGCCGACAAGCAAATCCTGGATGTGTTCGAACATGTAGCTAACGTTCGCGCAGAGGTTCCACTCGCCAGTCCTGCCCGTAGAGCTTCAAACCAGGTTGCGGAAATGGAGATTAACTCCAGTTAATTAGTCACTATATTTAATTCAGTTTATTTCTTAACAAAATTGTAGTGTGTGTTTCATTCTTCCATCTCCACTATAACATATCGGGAACTTTAGTCAATACCATTTATAACCACTCTGTAATGCGTCTGGTATGGGTCATTGACATCTTTAAGGCATTCGACACAGTTCCAAGACTCCTTCAATCTGGAAAAATACTCGACACGCACATCCATTCTAAATACAAAAAGTGTCTTACTGATATCCTCTCTGGCAGATAGCATGCAAAGTCTACAAAAAAAAAGAGAGATTGCAGCCGCATACCTCATGCTTTACCTGAACTCACTCGAAGTCTGACTGCAAGACAATAGAATGATTGTATCCGCACAAAAGTCGTCCATCACATAATTAGGCCAAGATGACAGTGAACATCTTTGAATTAACTTAAGAAACATGAATGACTTACAAACCACACACGAACAACATCAGCACTAGAAACAAATCAAGACTGAACGGGATATGGGCGTTTACCACAACTAACTACTGACACTTCGAGGATATAATTTTAACGCTATGCCAACAAAATCATCAGATCCATAATTTTCCACGCAAACACTGCCAGGTTCTCTGACTTGCTCCCACTCACATAAACCATTACAAAAATGCAGAGCACGGCCTTACGCCTCGCAACGGGTTGAACACGTGCCGTATTCATTTCCATCTTGGTTTTTCTCACAAATGACATCACGGGAACAGAAGGACCCGGATCATCCCTGTCAACACCTTTGAACCCACGTCAAACCCACTTTACATTTATGACACACGTACACTTCGGCTCCCTTTACACAGTCATTCGCCCTCGTACCGAAAACACATCTATGCGCAAATCTATGCACACACACACACACACACACACACACTTCACAGTTTATGCACTGGCTGACTATAAAGCCAACACGGTCCTACAGAGTCATCCGCCGGAAGTAGTCGCGGAAGAGTTCGGGTTGCCCAGGTGTGACGGGGTTTATTAGTAGAGGGTGAGGTGCGGGAAGCACACGACCTCAAATCATACCATCAAATGCCTGGGCGTGCCAGATACAGTCGAGCATGTCATGACGTCGTGTCCAGTTATTGCACCAGTCATGCTAAATTACAATATTTTATCAGTGCGTGATCTGTTGGAGCGCCCGAGAGACGCCATCAAGTTTCTCCATAGTGTAGTTCTAATATAGAGACCTGCACCGGTCGTAACATTCCCAATATGCACATGTAACTGGATTTCCAGACTTTCGTGCTGTTTGCCGGATGCGGTTCCTCATCGCGCGAGGAGCTATAGAGCTAATCCACAATGCATCCAGAACATGTCATGTATTGCTCTCTTCAGGGTTTTTGAAAAAATCACCCTTCAAGTTGACCAGTCTACTCAGCTCGTTCCCATGACCTTCGTGCTGGGATTCTACGTCAGTTTGGTCATGTCCCGATGGTGGAACATGTACCTCAGCATACCCTGGCCTGACACCATCGCCACCTTCATCACCGCCAGCATAATCGGGAAGGTACAAATTTTGTGTGACCAGTGGGAAAAATTTTGTTGTCTTTTTCTATAACTATTTGTATTACAATTTAAAGAATACATTATGCAAATATCATGCATTCCACGTTTGAAAATTTAAATTGTTTGTATGGTACTGTGTAGTTACATTTCAACTCCAGAATATTCCTAATTGTATAATCGTTGGTACAAATGTTTGTATTTATCTGGTAGGTCACTGAAAAAAATATTCCTCTATCACTAGTCTGTTTGATGACTGAATAGTTGGCACTCCTAGCCCGGCGAATCAATATTAGTCAGATACAGTTATGAAGTTAACACAACTTAGGCCGATATCGAGATGTAGAAGAAAATTCAACGACTATTGCTGAATCGGATCTTTGTTTCATTTATTCTTTATTTTTCCCTTTTCACCGCCAGGGGGAGAAAGAGAGGGTGATGAGAAGGACCCTGATGCGCTACGTCAACCTCACCTTCGCTTTAACGCTGTTGCAGATCAGCCCGACCATGAAGAAACGGGCACCCACTCTTGAATACTTAATTGAGCTAGGTTAGATCTGCATTGGTGCGACTGTTCGGTCACAAAGTTTCTATACTTTTTGACGTATAAATTTAACACAAATGTCTAAATTTAAGTAATTTGCAGACATCTCTGTTCTCAGTTTATCTATTATCCAGATTGATAATTTGTATTTTTAAATGTATTATTCAGATTATTTGCAATCATTTTGACTCGAGATCATCCTCTCATATCATCGCATGGTAACATAGAACGACAGTCATTTTCAGGGCCCATTAGAACTGTTTGTGCAATTATCTGTGTAGGATGAAATCGTAATAAATCAATGCTTCTTCATGCACCGCAATGTGAACGAGAATTATGACAACAGTTATGCATGGACCATCGCGGAACTGTTGAGACGACATACCTGCACTACCATATTGAACGCAGCCGGTTGGATACTTGTAAAATAAATTTTGGTGGCATCGTAGGCTCTCGATACGTAACTGTTTTTCTCTGCTTCCAATCAGATAAGGTTATCGAGCTAGCGCTAAAATGCTGCCTCATACATACAGTGACAGTTAGAGACGTAAGACTGAATACCCGAGAAAGGGGTTAGTCGTCAGCAAGACCCAAACACCCCCCACGCACTCACACTCTTACGGAAAATGAGCCCTATAGCGCGAATAGTTGCGGCCAGGACCTCGCACACACTCAAACATTGAGTCAATAGTGAGGTACGAAATCAGTGTCAGCAGCAAGATCCGACAGCTTTCACAGGCTCACCCCTTTCACTCTAGATTTCACTTTCGTCTCAATTAGCCTAGTCTTCACAACATAAGAGCTCAGGTACTTGCACCACAGCATCCCGTGCAATAACTCTAAATTTAGCCGGACTCTGATTCTGTTTGCATCATCAATCCTCAAAATTCCTATTACATTACTTTCACTCACATTAACTCGCCGCTTCCCCCTCTCATACTCTCTACCACTAGGCCACACAATTTCTGCTCCAAATTGGTGACCAATGACGAATCATCCGCAAACGACAACTGACTCAACTGAGAACTCCGCCCATATGCTCCTAAGAACTCTGAACCTCGTCCCAATACACTCTCGTTCACCTTCCTGGCCACTTTGTTTGTGTCGAGATTAAGCAGACAGGCTAACACAATGCAAACGTGTTTCAGTTTCACTTCACTGGGTACCAAGCACTTACCTTCCTCCCTACTCTTTTACACATTTTATGCTTGTAACCGAAATTTTGGGCAGATCTAAACAAATTTTCACCCACTCCATAAAGATGCAGCATGTAACACCCTCCTAAACCCCTCACTGCCTGTCAACCCAATCGGAAGCATTTTACAGTTTCAATAAAGCATTGACCACCACTCCTGTCCCAGATACTTTCATAGATATACCTAACTGCAAAAGCTGTTCTGTGAACCCTCTACCAATCCTAAAGACACACTGTTCCTCGCTAATCGCTCCATCCGTGGGGTCTCTAATCCAACTGATTAGTACTCTCCCGTGCCATTTGCACACACAACAAATTAATGCCTCTTAAGTTTATACAAACAATTAAACTCCTTTGCTCCTGTTCAACGAAATAATAAGCACTACTCCTCTCAATCGGCACCACGACAATACAAAACCATTCGACTCCTGTTTCTCCATTCTTCTTTAGCCCTTCAGTCGCAACGACAACCCAACCGGGATATTTTCTTGCTTTCATCACCTCTATATCCTAAGGTATTTCTTTCAGAGTGTTGCCAACAACAATTCGTGCTCCCAAAACCGGCATCTTTCCACCATCACCCACAACAACAGACATTCTTAACATTCAACAACTGAGCAAAAAACTCTCCCCTCCACTTCCCTACATCATCAATCTCCATCAACAATCGTCCGTTTATGCCTTTTACTATCTTTTTCTTCCCTGTCTCTCTTTTTTCCTAATCTCGTCAGCTCTTTCCAGAACATCGTCTTGTTCTCCTCAAAATTCTTGCACGAACGCATACCCCAGCTATCATTTGCGTTCATTTTTGCTCTTCTTATTACATGCTTCTGCTCTTTCCTCTATGTTTTCATTTGAAGCCACAGACAGAACTTATCTTAATCTTCTGCGCCAGCGTCATTGTTACCTCAGCGTTTCATTTCCCCCTAACATATCCTCATACACCCTGTTCAAACGGCGAACATCATGCATATTTTTCATACATCTCAACACCGCATCTTAGAACGTATTCCGTTCTTCCTCAATATTTCACAGTCTTTGCCTTCTCGCACTGTCATGTTCCACTGTCAATGCCTGCAGAAATTCATCAGTTTTGCTTGTCCCCCTCACTTCCCCTCTTTGGCGTCCCATTCTTTAGTTACTCCTCCAATCCTGGTCCACTCTCAATCTTCTTTCCGTCAGTAGACGATCAGACATTCCTTTACCTCTCAACACCCGCTCATTCAACACCCTCCTCACCACTGTACTCTGAATTAACACAAAATCTATCTGCACTCTATGCCTTTTGCATCACAGCCCATTTTTTCCCCTGCTTGTTTTTTTCACCTGGAACTTAATTCCTCCTTACCAAATTTGCCCCCAGTACGTCTCTAACACTGGCATTTGTCTCTCAGTACCTACATGTTGTATTGACCTCCTAAACTCTCAATACACTCACTCAGATTCTGGGTCAGAGCTTGCCCTTCATCCAAAAACGTTTCCTCTCCTTCTCACTCCACTCACTACCTTGTCCGTAAGTAGTTACGAGAGCCTATCTTTTCCCTACCTAACTTTACCTTCACCCTCATCAATCTAGAGGATACTTGCTTCCATTACGTACCGCTATAAGCCGACCAATTGCTCGATAACAACACCACACTTTCTCGTGAAAAACCTTTCCCCGTGTTGGACTTCCTTTACTCAAATACCCACTCACTTTTCCTTTCAAATTCGTCTTACTCTGCGCAAAAACATCGAACATCCGCCTCACAAACATCTCACCAATGGCTCTCACTTTGCTTCGTCCGTCCTACAACCATGCACATTTAACAACCCAAACAATAGGATTCGAAGCGGCGTGGGTCTCTCTTTCCCCGGCGCGTCGTGTCGTCTTAGAGGAAGGAAATTCAAGTCGAGGGGAACGCCAGCCCTTTCTCTCTGCCCTATTTGTCGCCTCGTGCAACTCGCATTGGGTAAGATAGCAAGTATCGTTACCCTTGACACATGAAAAATGATCCAGGACTTCCTCATTTTCCAATACCCTGGTTCATACGGATTAGTACCCATATCGTATCCCCAGCATCCACTTAGGCACAGCCTATATCGACATGACACGTCAATCAGCAACTCTATTCTGCACATGAATAAATTCAACTATTGTGACTCAAATTGTTTCTTCATTTTCTGCCTTCAGGGCTGCTTACGGAGGAAGAGATGGAGCTCTTGAATAGCTTTGAAGTCGAAAATCGTGAGCCAAAGCTTGCCCTTCATTGGATCCCTATCCAATGGGCTACTACGTTGGGCAACAAGGCAAGGTAACCTCCTGCACACATATGACATGACATATATCTAACATCATGATAGCATGGACATATACAGAGTTTCTAACTTATATTGTTATTGCTCTGGAAATGGCATTACATCACTGAAAGAGAAAGGTTGTTGGCGGTTCATCAGTTGGAAACATAAATCCAAATAACGCTGCTCACTTGACAAATCATCGCAACGTCATCGTCGTATGTGCAGAGACAAAGAGCTGCTCAAGGACGATACCTCGGCGAGGGTTTTGGGGGACAAGCTGAACCTGTTCAGAGGGTCTTGTGACGGCCTTCTCAGTTACGACTACATCAACATACCTCTAGTATACACGCAGGTATTGTGGGTTTGCTGGTCACGGGCTGCTTATCGCTGTGGCAAATCTGTTACATGGTTATTTTGTTCAGACTAAAGTGTGTTTATTCCAGTTGAACTGTCATAACATAACTTTACCTGCTTCGCTTTGACGAATTTCACAATCCTTTTTTTTGTTAGGATTAAGGATTTAAGGATTTAAAATTTGTTTAGGTATAATGACATGTGGACAAAATAACAGAAATATCAAAATACACAGATGATTCGTTCCAAGTCTCCGTCAGCGTGAGCTGTTCTGAAGACAACATTTGCTACTTTGGTGAATTTAATATTAACTTAAAACTAGGGTTGAGGAGTAAAGACCAACCGATGGACATCCTCTACTCTCCACTTTTTTATATGGCGAGACAGATGCAAGCATTATATTGGACCACTAATTTCAAGAAAAGTAAGCAGAGTAAGTCGGGTCACCGACGTTTACTTTTGGGTGACGATGGAACCATAGACGATGGGTGACAATGGAACCATGAAAATATAGCAGAAATTGAAATGTGACTGCCAATACTTGTTTCAAGGACTCTTGGAAAACAGATAAAATAGTTTGCACAGGTATTGGTACAGATAATTACAACGACTAAGCTAATCTTTAAATCCAGGTTGTCCTTTAAAGCAATCGCCGAATATTTCTTTCCTCAAAAATATATTATTATGAATCAAAATCTCCACCCCTGTGAAACACATGTTCCTCAGATTCTAGGATTTTTGAGTCCATGCCCGTGCAGCTATTTACGAAGAAATGATTAGTTTATTGATTGAAAATAGTTACCATCGCAATTTCTTATCGTGCAGGTGGTCACCATCGCTGTGTATATCTTCTTCTTGAGCACTCTTCTGGGTCGCCAGTTTTTGGATCCGTCACAAAACATCCCTGGTCACTACTTCGACACCTACGTGCCGGTGTTCACTGTGATGCAATTCTTCTTCTACATGGGTTGGCTTAAAGTGGCAGAGAGCCTTTCCAACCCCTTCGGAGAAGACGATGACGACTTTGAATTGTGTTATTTACTGGACAGAAACATAAAGGTGTATGATGAGGGAATGGTGCAGTTTGTAATTTTCCAATAAACGTGATTAAATTTTAACCATGCACTCCACGGCATCTCATAATTCTGTCAGGGTATTACATTCACAATTTGAAGGGAATCATTTGATTATTATGTAAGAATCCAGGAGCATAACAATGTTACCTTTTCTGTTCCTCAGATGTCGTACATGATTGTCGATCGCATGCATGGCATCTGCCCTGAACCGTCCATAGACATCCACTTCAAAGACGTGGTTCCTAAGGCGTTCTTCTACACAGCAGCTTCAGATCGTTATCGACTTTCCACAAGCTACAAAGGCTCAACCCATGGCTTGGAAGTTGGGAATCCGGATGTGATGCTATCAGACGAGGAGCGGAAGTGGCATGAAGAAGCCTTCTTGTCGACGCTGAAGTTAGAAGAGTCTCCTTTAGTGGAACTTTACGAGCTGTGCGAGGCTCAAGAAAAAAGCCGGAAATCACAAGACTCGGGTTCTCAAGAAGACTCGGAATCTTCGATTGACTTCAAAGACGTCAGGCTGCAGATTGGGTCCGGGGAAGACCGACTAAACAAACGTGATAACGAGCGAGAGGAAGATTCAAAACCACAAAAGGAAAAATCGCAGGAGGTCAAAGATTCCTACGGGGAAGTCGATTTCGGGGTGAGAATACTCATCGAAACTCATCAAATAATTTGAATGTTGAGCCAACACCCGTGAAATTCTCATGAACAGGATTATCTAGTTCCATTAGTTTGATCACGTTTAGGTGCTTATTTTAAATCATATTCAACGAATTTCTGCTGTGCACTGATCAATATTGATTTTTTTCCCCTAAAATTTCGTTCAATTATCTGAAATCCAAGCTTTCTGAAACTAGAGAATGTTAATAATATTAATTTTTCAATATATGTATTTGCTATACGAAGGAAACAAAATGTGTATGAGTTAAACGCTTAAGCGTGTTTTATGGTCGTCCCTTTTCAGTACCGCTGAAAGTTTTCAAATTAATAATATATTTCATGGGATAACTAAACGAAACTAGTTGCAGTGTGTGTTGAATGTTCATGAGACTTTAATTTCATTTATCAAGCAAAATACACTTGTGATCGATGTCTCATGCTTAGTTGCTAAAATCAAAATATTTGTTCCCTCAATATCAATAGTTTTTCGATGATTTAATCGTTACACAACCATTCAAACAAGTGGGTACAATTAAGATATTTTATTAATATCAATACACTCAAGTGTGTAACAAGTGCATACTTTATTTGTGTTTCCAACGCTGTTGATTTGGCTTTTAGACTTCAATAAACGAAGTGTGTAATAAAAGTGTGTAATAATTACACACTCACTTAGACGAAGCAGGCAAGAACTAATAGTTTACACACTCATGCGGACGAGTTATGTGCAATCTAAGTCAACAAGTAGAGCATGCTCGTAATGAGCTAACCTGGTCACTCACTTAGAGTTTGCCACTCTTTTAAGAAAATATTGCAAGCTTCACGAGGTTAAAATCTTGCCCGAATTATGTTTCCAGGTTGATTTTGTTGACGGCACCAAAGGAAGTCAGATGCTGGCGCCTTGGTACCAACTGAAACCACAGAACTCGGAAATGGATCGTAACGGTAAGAGAAGAGTGGACACATTGTGGAATGATTATTGTTTTATAATTTCAACTTGGAAATAAATGTAACCAGAAGCTTAAAAAGTTTTGTGAGTTGTTGTGGTGATAAAGTCGATCACAAATTTACATTGAAATTCATGTATAAATATTTTCAATCTAAACTAATCATTAAATATTTTCGAGAGTAATTTATTTATTTCTAAAAATATTTTGCTTAGCGCACTAACTACCAGTATAACAATAAGTTAAATCCATACACGAGAGCGTATGGGC
>SDVV010005123.1:0-19484 GCA_016164225.1 Gammarus roeselii | reverse complement strand
GTTCTGCGACAGGCAATCTGCGCCAGGCAGAATGATTTGTTCTGCGACAGGCAATCTGCGACAGGCAGAATGATTTGTTCTGCGACAGGCAATCTGCGACAGGCAGAATGATTTGTTCTGCGACATGCAATCTGCGCCAGGCAGAATGATTTGTTCTGCGACAGGCAATCTGCGCCAGGCAGAATGATTTGTTCTGCGACAGGCAATCTGCGACAGGCAGAATGATTTGTGCTATAAATAATTTATCCTTGTAATTTGATTGTAGAACGTTTTTTATTCGAATCCTTACGAAATTCAGATACAGACGGAAGACCGACGGCAAGACGAACCACGCACTCGTCCCATGTACTCACTCGCATCCTAACATTTTACCCTACAGCAAATATCATTTCAATAGCCATAAATCTTGCTTTATGTACCCTCGTGTATTTGAAGTTACTCATATTAAATCACGGTTAATTGACCTCTTAACCTCACTTATCTGATAACTGATAATCCTTGCTTTAGTTACTTCCATGTCATTATAACTTCCTTGTTATGATACACGGTGCAGTTGAACCGACTTATCGGCAAGTCACGCTCACAGACGATCATTCGAACATTCAAAAGGCGACAAACACTGCCGCGCCACACTTTCGTTTTTCCCTCCGGCCAAACCACCCCCGGGGCACTCACTGTCTTCAACAACTTTCCTTGTCCGCTTGTCTGTTCGTAATCGTTGTTTGGCTGTTCAGGAGCCAAGTGACAAGGCTTTCTATGCTCCAAGGCGGACTCTTCGCTCCTGAGGTTGGAAAGGAACGGCTTCCCCGTCCATTGATTAGGGATGGCGTTACTGCGGCCCTGGCTTCGTTTCATCAGCGGTGATGGGCTTTGTTACGCGGTGTGTTAAGCCCGGGACGTTTTCCATGCACATTAACTTTCACCGGAAAACACAATCGTTAAGTAGCTTCGTAATAGCTTATGACTGAAGCCTTACACTTCGCCGCTGCGATGTATGCAAATGTTGTTGTATAACATAGTTTAGTTCAAGCGAACAGGTTCAATTGAGGGGTTACTGATTGTAGTATGTGGACATTTGTGGCAATTATGTTGAACTTACTGTATCCATGCTATCATCAGCTGGGCTGTCCTAATCCAGTAGGCGTCATTGACCGTTCATCTAAACACTATCAGGCTAACCACCCCTTCCCCCTTTTATTCTGTTGTTTCACTGACCACTCCCGTCGAAACGAACCGCTCTCAAAAAGACACCTGTTTCACATTTTCCTTTACGTCATTGCTGCGTACGACCCGCCCTCCTCCTCCTTCACACCCAACCCCGTACGCTGCATGCAAACAATCTAGTGCACCATTCCACCGGATGTGTGCTAGATTTGGACAAGTGATGGCCAAGTTAAATCTATACGAAATCTACACGATATCCGCAAGAAATAAGGACAAAATCCACGCCGTATCCACCGAAATCCGGCAGAAAGCCATCGAAATCGTGTTGATTTCCGGTGGAAATCGTCTTTCAATTTTGAATCGACGGGACAAAAGTTCGAATATAAATCTACGACACAATTTGGAGCAATATATATATATATATATATATACATATATAACTTCATTATCACCGCTGAGCCAAGAAACAAGTAATTTGTTATCTTCGGTGGAACAAATAATGCGTGGTTTCAATGACTGCCTGAAACATGCATGAATTTCATTTATCCATGAACCTCATTACTCACTTACCTCCATCCCTGTCATGTCTCCAGCTTTAAAACTTGCTACATTATTGACAGTAAATATCTGTATGCAGAAAAACATTTTTCGATGAGAATTTGACAGAGATTGTACTACGAATCGTTCACTAGTTGAAAAGGTTCGAAGGATATTGGATAAGTGCATGTTCTTCAAATAAGATTTGTTTGAACCTGGTTGCCGAGGATAGGGTTGAAAGTATTTTCAGATGATTCTAACTCGCGATTTTGGTAGAAAGTAAACTTATTATATTATAAATATCTATAAAAGTGGTATTTATATGATCATTGATGATTATTCGTTGATGCAACTATCTTCTTGAACGGTGGAAATTGTAATAAGTTTATGTTCATCAGACGCCATCAATTCATTGACCTTCTTCAAGTCCAAAGATTTTCCCTACAATTAATTTTTTCTTTCCGCATCCCCCAATAACGTCCTTCTAAAGAATATGACTCATCATCTGCAGTTCACTCATCCTCCCCACCCTCCATCATCCACCGCATCCATGTCATTATACGTACCTGCTCCTATCATAACTTAAATTGGATTGTTCAATTCCATCCGAATAATTCTCTTAGTACTCAGTCCTGTTCTTGTCATGTTATCTATCAGTACGCTGCAACTCTGTACTGATGCGTTGGCCAACAATTGAGATTTCGTTCGTAAAGGATTATGAGACAGTTACGTTATTTACAGCCTAATTTTCAATTTAAATAAAAGTGGAGATAATGTCATAAAAATATCACAAACAACTGTGCTAAGATTTTAGTGCGACTTCAACAGTTGGTCCTATTAAAGTTAGTTCTTTCTTCGTGCGATATTCCTGAGAGGAATGTTCCTATGCCCAGCTAGGAAAGGGGGATGCTTCCCTACCATTCATACAGAGCCCAAATTACATAGTTACCAGTTCTTATCTTGTCATTATACTTCATTCATATGTTCTGTGTATACATTTATTGTTCCACATGATTACCATGCCTTTATTATTGTTTTACTATTTGTTCATCATACCTAGTGACGGATTTATGAGATGATCGTTTGGAGGATCGCATCTTCAATCATGTCCTATTTCGAGTTTGGACGTGTGGTAGTGGTCGCCTATTCTATGTTTACATTCCACAACAAGCAATCGCGTAACAATGTTTGAGAGAATTTTCTGAGCCAGAATGGCCCTTTTTTTGGTTTTGCTGATAGCTCTAATTCATTTTTTACCGATCATTAAAATAGGAGAAAGGGACATTAGCTGAGGAAGTTTCCCATCAAAGGTATTTTGACAGTATTAAATTGGAAGAAAACATCGTACAATGAAATGAAGTTACTAGAATGTACATCTTGAAAGCGATCGGTAAAATACGCCGTCCAATATTTTTTTTTTTTGAGTGACCAGGATTGTAAGCATCGCACATATCCTAATATTAACAATACATATTGTCAACACAAACATTCAGCCTCTACTTCACCAACAAAATGGTAAATTAGTTGGTCAAACTTGTAATATATCTACTCACTAGGGATAATTTTTTTGTGATTGAATTTAGAGTGCATAAAAAAAGCTAAATTAAATATTTAAATACATTTAAAAAAAGCGAGTTGAACGTGCAACGAATATCTGTGAATCAATATTAATATACAACAGGAATCGTTCATCAAGGAACTTCTGTTACGGCACATCACTTCGCGAAGTAAGCCATTCGATTGTTCTGTGCCATCAGCTGTTGGTCCAGGGATGCTGGGCCATGCTTGAAAGACACTCGAAGGATGGAGTCACCGCTCCCTGCGAGTCTTGACACAACAAAGATCATCCTTGAGGCGACGTCATCATAGTCTCGAACCATTCTGCTACTGAATTAGTTATGACGTCTGTACTCCATAACAGTAACCATGTCAACGTCTGACCGAATATAGTTTTCGATTAAAATTATAGATCTTAATATATTGTGTACATTGTTATCTTTTACCATACCGTTTGCGTTGGAATAAATATATTATGATGACATCATACCCGCGTGGCTTCTAATTCAGGGTGTTGTCACAATAAAAAAAATTAACTTATCGAGACATCAATTCACTCCTCGTTAGTTCATAGTAACTGAACAGTTGATATGTTGACATGGTACGGTACTCCTCGTTAGTTCACAGTACCTGCACAGTTCGTTCAACTGTTAACGTGGTACGATACTCCTCGTTAGTTCACAGACCTGCACAGTTCGTTCATCTGTTAACATGGTACGATACTCCTCGTTAGTTCATAGTACCTGAACAGTTGATATGTTGACATGGTACGATACTCCTCGTTAGTTCACAGTACCTGCACAGTTCGTTCATCTGTTAACGTGGTACGATACTCCTCGTTAGTTCACAGACCTGCACAGTTCGTTCATCTGTTAACATGGTACGATACTCCTCGTTAGTTCACAGTACCTGAACAGTTGATCCGGTACGATACTCCTCGTTAGTTCACAGTACCTGCACAGTTGATCTGTTGACATGGTACGATACTCCTTGTTAGTTCACAGTACCTGCACAGTTGATCTGTTGACATGGTACGATACTCCTCGTTAGTTCATAGTACCTGCACAGTTGATCTGTTGACATGGTACGATACTCCTCGTTAGTTCACAGTACCTGAACAGCTGATCTGTTGACATGGTACGATACTCCTTGTTAGTTCACAGTACCTGCACAGTTCGTTCATCTGTTAACATGGTACGATACTCCTCGTTAGTTCACAGTACCTGCACAGTTCGTTCATCTGTTAACATGGTACGATACTCCTCGTTAGTTCACAGTACCTGAACAGTTGATCTGTTGACATGGTACGATACTCCTCGTTAGTTCACAGTACCTGCACAGTTCGTTCATCTTTTAACGTGGTACGATACTACTCGTTAGTTCACAGTACCTAAACGTTTCGTTCATCTGTTAACATGGTACGATACTCCTCGTTAGTTCACAGTTCCAGAACAGTTGATCTGTTGACATGGTACGATACTCCTCGTTAGTTCACAGTACCTGCACAGTTCGTTCATCTGTTAACGTGGTACGATACTCCTCGTTAGTTCACAGTACCTGAACAGTTCGTTCATCTGTTAACATGGTACGATACTCCTCGTTAGTTCACAGTACATGAACAGTTGATCTGTTGACATGGTACGATACTCCTCGTTAGTTCACAGTACCTGCACAGTTCGTTCATCTGTTAACGTGGTACGATACTCCTCGTCAGTTCACAGTACCTGCACTGTTCGTTCATCTGTTAACATGGTACGATACTCCTCGTTAGTTCACAGTACCTGCACAGTTCGTTCATCTGTTAACATGGTACGATCAAGTGAGTCTCGTTTACATTCCACGACAAGCATTCACCGTAATAATGCTTGAGAAAAATATTATAAATATTGCATGAAACGCAAAAGATTTGCTTATCAAGACCACAAGATGTCGTTTATAAAAGGAAAATTTATTACTAAATCAATTCACGTATTATTTCAATTGTTTGAAGAAAACAACAGCTATCCAAAGGGAAAAGTTCATTTATTCTGATGATTCGGTTAAAACTACTCTAACCATCATTTGAGTTAAACGGTACGGAAAAATTATCAACAATATTATAAACATGGCACGTCCAAGGTAAAATTATCTATTTATATCATATTAATGAACATATCTTGATATGAAACAATTAGTGTCATGATTGTATTTATTTGTCTAATTATCATAGCTTACGTTACTCTAATCAATTTATCAAAGCAAATATATATGATGAAGAAATCGTCCGAACCTTGTTTTATCTGCAGTCATTCTAAATACAAATATCCATTCAAATACTAAATCGTAATTTTTTGGATCTGGCCGTGCACTAGTTTGGCATTCAGCGTAGCAGCTTGCAGTGACTCAAGTCGTATTCCATCACGACATGAGGGAACTGACGCGCTGGCCGTGCACTAGTTTGGCATTCAGCGTAGAAGCTTGCAGTGACTCAAGTCGTATTCCATCACGACATGAGGTAACTGACGCTCCTAGATAGCGATGGACAAAAATCTCCGTTGAATCTGTTACAGTCACCAGTAAAAGTACGCCGACTCTGAAAATCTTGAAATAGCCGGACAAAATTATTTCTAGACAGATTAAGTACGACATTTCATTTAATCTATATAAAATCATTTATTTGAATATTATTTATAAAAAATTTGAAGGGAAAAGTAAAAAGTTACTAATCAGATTCTGATGCCTTATCTAACGTTTTATTCATGATCATGTTCACTTAATAACTAATTGTCAAAATGATCGAAGCATACGGACATTTTTAATGTCGGGAAGGAATATCTTTCACTTTGGATATTACAACGTATTTTCATTTGGTTAAAAAAAAACATGTCTTCTTAATGTGTTCGTAATAACCGAACAGAATTGCGAAGACTGCGAATGAAAAAGAAAACTAAGGCCCAATACCTTTATCTAAATATCGATGCTGACGACCATTTTGCCGGCGATTGTTCATCAGGAGTACATTCAAATACCAAATTGTTCACGTAGATACCTGCCTACATCAGCAGTATTCAAATTAGGATATTAGTGTTTATACATTCTAAATATTTACTTTTTGCGAAGTCATATTTCCACGTCATAACACGATAAATAGTATTTTGAAATCAAAATGATCCCAGCAAAACAATATTGTTGTTGTAACAACATAATATTTTCATTCCTAAAAGAACAAATCCATTTCGTTGGATGAAACCCATTTATGTTGTTAAAGCAATTTATTACGCCTTTTGGTGATTGGATTTAATTATTAAGTACTCTCGTCGAGTACGAAATTTCGTTACAGAAAGAAAGCGTGATCAGGCATGCGAACCTATCAAGCGTGATCAGGCATGCGCCCCAATCAAGCGTGATCAGGCATGCGCACCAATCAAGCGTGATCAGGCATGCGCACCAATCAAGCGTGATCAGGCATGCGCACCGATCTCACGCTCATCTAATCCGCGGTCGCATGCAGGCAGTCTTCACTTTCTTCGCGTACAGGCTGTCTGGTCTCCAGTCTACAGCGATCACACAAACTCACTCTCACTGCATCAATGTTTGTTCGCTATGTTGAACAATACACACTCAATGCAACCATGTATTTATTCAGATAGCTGTCTGCCACATAGCTCGATAGAACCAGCTGCCTTCTGCTCATACCGTAGAAACTTAATTGCGCCGCACAGAGTGTTAAGGCATCGGCGTGGACGAGCTGCCGAACGCTGGAGTCGTCGCTGGCGACGACGAAGAGTTAAGTGTGGGAACTGGTAGGGAAACCTCGACAGAACCAGCCGCGAACTAGCGGGGATGGTCCTGATGGAACAGCAGTGCGGGGCGGTCTAAACTGATATAGCGTAGATGCGAACAGTGTTTTCCACAGGAAAAAGGCCGTATTGCTGGTTACGTCTGTGTATCGTTCGTCTGTCCATCCATCTGTCCGTCTGTCACGGACAGACAATACGAAGATAATACATTTTCCACACGACCAATAACAGTGGCATCAAGGATACAGTCAAATAATTAATGCAGGCTCTTAAAAAATCAATTGGATAATTTCACTGATGAAGCAAAATAACACATCGGCGATATAAGTGAGGAAACAAGTAAAAGTGGAACTTTGTCTTTAAATATGCTAAAACGGCCAATAGATCTGCCATAACAAAAAAAAAAATTTAATTTGAACGTTGAGATGCACCTTGGGTACAGCCACTCACACGAAGTTAAGTGGTAAAATTGAGGCTAATTGGGTTAGAAAAAACTCTGAATGCCATAGTGAATAAGCAAGTTATCGAGTTAACTTCATAAGAAATGGGACTATACAACATTCGGATCTCACTCCTTGGCCAGTGAACGCTCTCTTGCGGAACTTTGTAATAATGAAGACGTCGTCTCTCCAAGGTACGAAAAAACGTTATTGAAAGTATTTTTCCGAATTCTAAGTGAGCTGATTTATTTGATGTTTAGCTTTCAAAAAATTTAACTATATATCAACGGGGGCTTGATTTGATGTGTAGCAACGTGTCATTAACATTCCTACGGTATAGAACAAATCGAATAGGATCAGTGTCATTTTGAATAATTTTTTACGTGGTGGCAGAGGTAACAATGTTACTGTCGTTAACAATGTTACTGTCATTAACAATGTTACTGTCATCAACAATGTTGCTGTCATTACCAATGTTACTTTCATTTACAATGTGACTGTCATCAACAATGTTACTGTCAGTAACAATGTTACTGTCATTAACAATGTTACTGTCATTAACAATGTTACTGTCATTAACAATGTTACTGTCATTAACAATGTTACTGTCATTAACAATGTTACTTTCATTAACAATGTTACTGTCATCAACAATGTTGCTGTCATTAACAATGTTACTGTCATTAACAATGTTACTGTCATTAACAATGTTACTGTCACCAACAATGTTACTGTCATCAACATTTTTACTGTCATTAACAATGTTACTGTCATTCACAATGTTACTGTCATTAACAATGTTAGTGTCGTTAACAATGTTACTGTCGTCAACAATATTACTGTCAGATAACTGATTTACCCAGAGGGTACGTGTAGTGAGTAATCCTAGACCATGTAATCCTATTAGTTTGTGACGACTAATTATCGTAATTTCCAATCTGTTTGAAGTGTTCCACCTCATACACATTTTTGTAGATGCAATGACTCGATAATGATTGTGGCAGTCTTGGTATCAAAATTTGAAAATTGAGTTTATTTCAAGCGTTATCTTTGAATATAAAAATTGGAATTTTTGATAATGTCGTCATTAGACTTAGACAAAACAAAACGTATAGAGTTCGTTTAATATAAACCTAAGTTATCACATATTCCACACATACAAAAAATCTGTATTCAAACCATTTTTAAGGTTCAACTGATGTGGTTTTTATTATGAATCGAAATGACAGCTTCTCTGCACACTTAATTAAGAATAGTTATCAAATGATGTCCGAACAGGAAAAGAGACATGAAGGCTTATATCTGCGCTGGCATCATAAGTTGCCATGCTTACTATACGCCTAATAACGACCAGTATATTGATTAAAGATGAAAAAAATTGAGCGCACATCACTAGTGTATTGATACATAAGATCGATCGATCAAGTGATCAAAATTGTATTAATATCTGCCCAAACGTTTTGATCGGATTCAAATTCATGCCACAAGGACGTCAGACCTTAACCTTTTCAGACAGTATTTGACGTACTGAGAGTATTGTCTTGAGGGCAAACCTAAACCTTGTGCAAAGACAGGCTGCTCATGTAGCTAATGAATGAGAATTACGTCAAACTGCTCATCATACGCATCCGAGTTCGTCTGGACATCCATGTGACATTTTCTGTATACAAGTAAAAATACTTGGTTGGATTCTAACCAAAATATCTCTCCTCACACTAAAACATCTTTGGTTTATTTACAATACTTGAGTAGACTGTTCCGATAAGACACAAGTTTTCCATGGAAGCTCATAGCATTTGAGTTTGCGGTATTGCTTAGTGGCAGAAGAACAGCTGGATCACAAATCCTTGAATACTTGTAGTACGGGGCTTCCCTACCGTTTCAATTTTATCTCGAGAGATACATCTTGAACTTCATACCGGTTTCATACTTGTGCTATAAATCGCGTACACCCGTGGTCCTGGCACTTTCCTCATTGCAACGACCTGATTTGTGTCCCTATTTTTCTAAAATAACTGCAACTGCATAAAATTTCCACCAAAAATCAAGATATAACTCATAGTCAACGATATAACACATAGTATTCTTCATTTCAGTTTTCGTTTTAGAATCAGCCGATTGCTATACGCAAGCATGTTTTAATGTAACTGCCCCCCATGTAAAATATATTTTTCCAGTATTTATACCGGTTGCTCTTTCACACTGAGAAGTACTATCGGTTACAAAGATAGAGACCTTATTTTCAATTTCGAGTTCTGTTTACGACATCCCTTCCCCCCCAGATTGTGTGTTTTATATCAAATAATTACACATTTGCATTTCATCCAGACGTTTGGCTTAAACGTACAAGCATAAAACTTACCTTAACTACATAAAATTTGATTTGAATGAATAAAACGCAAAATTAAAAGTTAGGTCTCTATCTTTGTAACCGATAGTACATTCGCACCTCTATATTTTGCAAATTATATTTGCCAGTAGCTGTGCTATTGTAAAAAATGTCTGTCATGCACTTCTCGTGTCAAGTGACCAGTTCTACTGAGGCGTTCTAGTAAGGCATGTGGTCCTAGTTATTTCGTTCGTAGCCTCCCACGTGTCCTTCGATCAAGCTGCGATGTATTTTGCTGCTTTCTAGTTAAATAAATATCAATTTATTAAGCAGACCTTATTGAACACTATCAGTGGCTAAGGGAGTCAGTCCCTCATGGAGGTGCTGCGTCGAGGTGTACAATTATTTAACCTCTAAATTTGGTGACAAAATTGATGGTAATAATAGCACAATATTATTAAGCCACTTTAATGCCCCGTGGCAGGTGATTAGAATCATTCCATCGTAACACTGAACGTGTCGTAAGAGTAGACTAATCGGGGAGCCCTGTGGCGAAAGATTTGGAATCCTGTTACCTTTACCCCTAGAGTGTTGTAGAAGGCAACTAATGGCAGTGGAGCGAGCGGGCCTAGGGATCCCTTCCTCTTAAAACTCCTGCCTCGAAGATGGGAAGACGAGTTAGGGCCGCTGAATGTGCGCGGCTGTTGTACGAAGAAAGCAAAGAGGCGAGTGAATGGCGAGATGTTTGTGTGGAAGAAGTTGGATTTTTTGACGCTGAGTAAGACAAAGTTGATAGCTGCGAGTGAATGTGAATTTGGCGTGATAAGTGAGAAAAAATCGAGCGTGGTGGAAGGTGGGGCACGAGAAGGTGTCGTGTTATCGCGTAGAAGGAGGTGTCCTCAAGATTGATGTAGGTAAAAGTAAAGTTAAGCTTAAGAAGATGGGCGCTTGTGAGTGCTTCGGACCTTTCTACCACATTCTATTGTCTTCAAAACCTCCCAATAGTTTTGGAGGTCAATAGAATGTGTTAGGAAGGTATGGAGTTACCGGTATAAAAAAAAATTGTAAGGAACCGAATAGGTTTTTGCATACAGCAGGAGCTGGTGGTTGAAAACAGCTTCTTCAAGAAGTGATATATCCACAAGTACACATGGGTAAGGATGGCACATGGTGCAGTGAGAGAGAGCGCTCACCAACTGCGTGCTGGTTTCGAGAAAAGTGGTGAGGAGGCTGTTGGAAGTGCAGGTGTTTAACCATCGGCTGGTGGAAGGAAGATTAAGAGTGAAGTAAATGAGAGGGGCGAACAAAAGAGTGGGAGGAAGAAGAGAAGTTCTGAATGTGAGTGAACTGAACGTGGAAGCTAAGCTGAGAAGTTCCGACTGGCGTTGAGGGAGGAATATGACGACGCGCGAGGCTGGACCTGAGGAATCTTGACGAAATTAGGAGACGTTCAGATATGCGTTAGTAGGTATAAGTGTCCATAGAACGACCCTGTGCTATCGGGCGGAAGGCCGGAGCTGAGGAGGGCGGAGTTTTCGGATGTGGGCGGAGCTTTCGGACGGACGGACATACGGCTTTGGAATTATTCGTTAGATATAAATATATATGTATATTTACATATCTAGGCTACCTTTGGTCAAGGGTATTTATCGCATTTTCAACGCTAGGCAGGCTGTATTGCAATTCATTGCATATCATGTTACATATCTACAATTTCATTGCTAGTCCTCTGAGTGAACAAGGATAATAATTAATATTTTATGTTTCATAATTTTATTGATAATATTTATAACAGTTACATAGTAATTTACATGCAGTACTATAGATAAAACCCCACACATATTCTTCTTGCACGAATGTTGATTTCCGGACACATTCATGATGTTTTTTTTCAGCCTTTGTATCATTTCTACGTCGTTCGCTACCGGAGAACATGTCGATTATATTTTTTACATGTATATTTTGACATAGATAATGAGCAAAATAAAGGCAGTGCGGTCCACAAACCAAATATGATCACTTTGGATCGGTTTCCGTATAACAAGTTGTATTTTTGCATGAGGATTGTAATACGAAGCTATTTAACCTCCATATATTATTGGATTAAACCCAAATGAAACAAAAAAAAATGTGCTTATTTGCGTTTCTATGTATCAGAATTCAATGACCCATTTCATTAGGATCGCTTTTGCTGTTTACAATCATGTAGCCGTTCATTGGATGCATAGACATTCTGTTTACAGCAAAACATCTTATATAGGCACGTTTCGTAATTGGATTACTGTAGATAGATGGGGAACACCATTCTTGACGAATTTATTTCGATGACTCCGAGAGTATGCCCTACCAGGAACAAGATCTTATTCGTAGAGGGTGGAGTTTTGCAATTCACTGTTATACGTATGTTTGCTCTTTTTTCTAGGTTAATGACATCTTCAGAGTCGGTTGGTCTTATATCTACAAATAAATATAGTCCTTCCTGCAGGCAAATTTTGTCTTGTGATGAGATGAAGACTGTTCCGCCTTTCTAGAGTCGAAAGTGTTTGATGGTATGCTTGTGAGCACTCTCTGGGAAACGCTGATTGAATGTTGGTAACGCAGTTTCCGTTTACATCGACGATTACGTTTGTGATTGCGTATGTTGGAAATGGTTGGGACTGCGATTATATGCACCGTTACCAATTAGAAATAGGGCTAATTTATATGGAAAACCATGTTAATAGTAGAATCAATGAAGATAGAGTTTTGACCAGTAGTTAACACGATTGTTTTGACAATGGGTCGATCAAACATGTATCCAATTAGGTCATTGTGTTTTGTGAGGGCTTTATTCAGAGCAAGCAAAGCTGTAGGGTATGGTATAACCTTGTAATAGCATAATTTGCATAAGTCTACTATATAGATGCATCCTTCGTTGCCATGTGTTAGAAGAACGCTACCTGGTTTTGCCAGCTCCAATCGTATATTTAAGCTGACATTATCCAATAGATAACTATTGCTAACAGCTCCCTGAAAATTTAGAGGTCCCATCATATGTAAAACATGACGTACATTTTCTTGAATCCATGTTTCATTGGCGTTGATATTAGCGAAATTCGCCGCAACGATGGAATCTGGAATGGGTGTTTGCGGCGATTTATACATCATTTTCAACCCTTTATTATTTTGATCGGAGCTCTTCATGGATGCATAGGCGTTGATATTATTTAATAGTCATGAATAGCTATTTCCTTCACACTGCACATTATTTAGGAACATAGAGTGACTTTGGAAATCCGTCAACGAGTGTAACATGTGCAGGCTGCAGCGGCGGCCAACGCGCTTCCATCTACATTTCTAACACGGATTTTCACTTCGGCTGTTAACGAGCTCAAGTCGACCATTTCATTACCGGACCCGGGAATATGAAATTTGATAAAGGAATCTGCAATTCTACCATCATACTGGCTGCTGTTTGTATTTAGATAATTTCTTTCGAATTTCGACCCAATACTCGATTCAATTAAATATTTCTTGATGACGGAGGTAAACATATCAATCGCGCCCATTGCATAGTTTTCCGTAGAAGCTTCTACCCCTGTCATGTTGAGAGATGATCCGCCCAGCATGTTGTCAGTATAGATCCTCACCCGAAACTAACGTAATGGTACATAAAAAGTGATATTTATTAGAAATAAACTGATGGATGACATGACTCCATCTTTCTTCCACGGTTCTTCTTTGATTTAATTTTTATCGTTACTTTTCCTGTAATCTTGCCTTCAACCATGGCTTTCTTTACAACGTTCTTGAGTGTCGCACTCCTATGTTCCTTGGTTGATTTTCGCATATCTTTCTGCTCCGAGTAATCGTGTGCCATGTTTCTAGCCATATCGGCAGCTGCAATCAGTAAAGTTTTTCGTAGAAAAGGCAATGTGCGTCTAATAAGACTGGCTATGGTTGAGAAGGATCCTCTACCCCTCTGGTACGATATCGGACTTGTGAATCGGCCAATATAATGTAAACTTCCACCGCGTATTCCATCACGTTTCGCGAATATAGCTTCATATTGTTTAAGACTGTTGGAAATGCTTAAATGGATAAAATTTATTAATTGGAATAAGTTCAAGAATATTGACCTGCTTGTCGCCCATATAGCTGCGTGAAATTTTATCAGAGTAAACGTTTATGTAGCGTACATTTTCATTCATAAAGAACATTTTTTCGCTTACGGCACCTTCCCGACATTATATTTACACATCGTTCCACCCATTTGATCAGCCGATCTATCTCCAACAGAGTACCAATTCATCGTAGCTTCAGCATATTTGAATTGCGACATATTTTGTAAAATAATGGCGTTGAACTTCATACGTTGTGTGGCCTGATCGTATTCAAACAATTTTCTTTCATCTCCAGCGATTCTTTTTCGCAAAAGTATTTTCTGATATTGATTTCTAGCTCGGAGATGTGTTCTTCCAATGTATTGTCTGAGATTTTTTCGCTAGGAACACGCAAAGCAGTTTCATGACCGACTTTTTCATCTTTATCATCAAAATAGTTTACATAGAATACAATGTTGTATTGCTCATCGTGCTTTTTTACCTTGAAACAGTCATTATAGAATACTTCTACAAGTTCTACGCCACACTCTTCCTGTAACTGTATTCCTGGATAAATGTTGTTAATAAAACTTGATGATGTATTATTTTGGTACAATTGGCTACTGCCAAAGGATGAGGCCTAGACGAAAAAATCCTCCGGTTCCTGCATCCTGCACTGGGTTCTACGTAATGCTGACAACAAACCACTTGTAGACCTCAATATATACTCTCTCTAGATAATGAAACATACGGTCAACAATAAATTTAGTTACATCTTAGGAACATTTACGGAATAATACCTAAAGATGTGGATGTGCTTTCATCGCGAGCGTACTCGCCAAAGACGGCTTCGCCAGGCTCTTTTAAGTTAAATCCATGTTTACATTAAAATCATCATCCAAGACACATCGTTTCCTCTTTTTAGTGACGGTAGGCTCAACTTAAATGGATTTTTTGAGAATGTCAGGACGGCCATAAGCAAGAGTTGTGCACGCGTCAACATAGTAGCGCTTATTTTCAAATTTACTGATACAATTTTCTATAGTGCGCATAGTTTGAAGCTGGTATGCTTGGGCGCGAATGTTGAGCATTGTCTCAAAGTGTGCGTATGTTTTCTGGTTATGGATCTCTCTGTATTGTTTATGTCTGATTTTGGCTTGTTTCTGGTAATTGACATCCTTAGCAGCTGATTTTGTAGCGTGGGACTCGAGCAACATGCTGTAACACTTTGATAGCAAACATGCAATTTCACTCGAGTAGTCGTTATCTGTTTCGCTTTTCAATAGCCCCAGCTGTCCTTTCTTTGTTTCATCATACAAGGGGGATTTTTGGGGTTGTTAGAGAAGTCCATGTACTCAGCCAGAAGAGGTTTACGCATTTTCGTCTCAATATCCACTATGACCTTGAACTGTAGCAGCTACGAGTCTGTGTCCGAGAAGATGGGTGGCGCGTTGTCACCATATCTGGGTTTCAGAGTGTCATAAAAGAAGCCGTAGACTTTTGCTGTAGCTTTCTCAAGCACGTAGAATCCAACTTGGAGTGGGTGAACCATTCGGACATTTTTCTGCTTGAGGATCATGATGACTGTTTCTGGGCTGATGGCGTAGCAGTTTTTCAGGAGGGGGTTGGCAGCGTGCTCTCGGAATTCGTTGGCTGTACAGACGACCTTTGCCTCTAGACTTCTATTTACCGGATTGAAAAGAAGCCCGCCGTATATACTATTTATATAGGGACTTTGCGTAGGACTTCGTTAACTTATGATGTTTTTGTATAGTTTTCATGACGAAAGATTTGAAGACAGGTTCTTGTTTGATTCGAAAAAGTCGATGAATCTTGGTGATTTCTAATCCTCGCCTGAGGAGTACTTGCAATAATTCCAGGGCCACTTGGTAGTCAGTTGGGGACGATGACTAACAACCAGCTTACAATCTGGTCATTTTATGTTTTTGAGATGTTCCGACCCTGCCAAGAAATTTTCCGTGGAGGGTGACACATCATCCAAGCTAACCTCTTTGTGATGTAGCAGTAGCGGCAGCTCGTCTGTTTTTCGTGTAACTTCGTCGCTGACTTGTGCATCGATACAGACAATGTATGTGTTTGCCAGAACAGTCTGCCTTTACCAAGTCGAATGCTTGAATTTCTTCGGGTGTGAGTTCGTGAATTTCGCCAATGATAAGGGGCTCACTCAAGCATTCACCATAAAGACTGTTAAAGTCACACATTGCTGCTGAAGACACAGGTTGTTCCGGGTCAAAGTCTTTGCATTAGGGATTGTTTATCTTGGTATGACCTTTCGTCAACGTCACAAATCCACCTCGTGTATTTATGACGATCAAGTTCAAGAGATCGATATCTTTCACCAGCTCCAGTTTCATCTTAACTTCGTAGAGGGCAGCTTGCATTGCAAAGCCAGGGGCGCACACGAAATGGACAGGATCCAGGGTGTAGTCGCTGGTCATGGTCTCCCTAAACTTTTGGAAGACTTCGGCCGGTAGCAGCGTGTCTATTAACAGATAAATTATTATGTAGTCACGCAGAGTCTTGTAGTTGGCAGCCTGTCACATTTCAATCACTTCAGCATAATCAGAGTCAGAAATTTCTTTACCCCGAAGTTGACTATAAAAGTCTTGTTGAGATGTGATGTCAGTTTGGTCCAGTACAGAATACGAGGTGATGGCTTCGTAGCAGGAATGTCCTTTTCGAGTATTGATTTCTTGAACCTTGTCACTGTAGCCGAAAAGGATTGACAAGACTTTCTAGACTTGAGTTGCGAAAGGAGTAGGAGTCGATAAACTTGACACCGTACTTGCTCGTGTCATCATTCAAGGAGACGGAGATACTAAGCATTTCATCAGATTATTTCGGCAGCACACGGATGTTAGAGAAGTTAGTGCCGTCCAGTCCTCTTAATATGAAGCGCATGTCATAGGCTGATGAATTGTGAGCAATACAAGGCATGAACCTGAGTTTCTCCGTGATTCGGATGTTTCAATTCGAGCACAGAGCCCCAATTTAGTTGCTAGACATCACTTCTTTGTTGTGCCAAAAGACACCTTCGATGTAATGATTATGGTGGAGACCTTTTTTTTCATCATTTCCTCTAAAAGTGTCCCCGCAGCCCTCACACGTTTTGCTTACGCAATATTTTTTTAAGTTTTGTTTTGTGAAGACGTGATCGTGGTACAAGGTCAAGGTAGACATATGGTCATTATAGTCCAGCAACAAATACTTGACGAGATCTGTCTCCATCTCCATCAGACTACATGATAATTTATCTGTTTATAGACACGCCGCTACTCGCCGAAGTCTTCCAATAGCTTAGGGAGACCCTGACACGCAACTACACCCTGGATCCCGTCCATTTCGTGAGCGCTCCTGGCTTTGCAATGCAAGCTGCCCTCTACGAAGGTAAGATGAAACTGGAGCTGGTGAATGATATCGATCTCATGAACTTGATTGTCAAAAATATACGAGGCGGATTTGGGACGTTGACGAAAGGTCTTATCAAGATAAACAATTCCCGATGCAAAGACTTTGACCCTTATCAACCTGTGTCTTCAGCAGCAATGTGTGACTTTAACAGTCTTCATGACGGATGCTTGAGTGAGCCCCTTATCATTGGCGAAATTCACGAACTCACACCCGAAGAAATTCAAGCATTCGACTTGGTAAAGGCAGACTGGTCTGACGAATACACGTACATTGTCTGTATCGATGCCCAACTCAGCGACAAAGTTGCACGAAAAACAGACGAGCTGCCGCTACTGCTACATCACAAAGAGGTTAGCATGGATGATGTGTTACCCTTCACGAAAAATCTCTTGGCAGGGTCGGAACATCTCATGAACAAAAAAACGAGCAGATAGTAAGCTGGCTGCTAGTCATCTTTCCCAAACTGACCACTTCGTGAGCCTGGAATTATTGCATTTACTCCTCAGGCAAGGATTGGAAGTCACCAAGATTCATCGAATTTTTCGAATCAAACATGAATCTGTCTTCAAATCCTTCATTATGAAAAGTATACGAAATCATCATGAGTCTACGAACTCCTTCAAAAAGTCCTTATATAAACTGCTCTCAAATAGTATATACGGCAAGCTTCTTTTCAATCCGCTCAATAGAAAGGTCGTCTGCACAGCCAACGAATTCCGAAAAAATGCTGTCAACCAATTCCTGAAATACTGCTACGCCATCAGCCCAGAAACAGTCATCATGATCCTCAAGCAGAAGAATGTCCGAATAGTTCACCCTCTCCAAGTTGGATTCTACGTGCTTGAGAAAGCTGAAGTAAAAGTCTACAGCTTCTTTTATGACACTCAGAAACCCAAATTTGGTTTCTGAGTGTCATAGCTCTACAGTTCAAAGGCGTAGTGGATATTGAGGCGGAAATGCGTAAACCTCCTCTGGCTGAATACATGAACTTTTCCAATCACCCCAAATAAATCACCCCTTGTGTGATAAAACAAAGAAAGGACAGCTGAAGCTACTGAAAAGCGAAACAGCTAACGACTACCCGAGTGAAATTATATGCTTGCAACCAAAGTGTTAAAGCATGTTCCTCGAGTCCGACGCTACAAAATCAGCTGCTAAGGGTGTCAATTACAAGACACAAGCCAAAATCAGACATGAACATTACAGTGCGCACAAACATACCATCAAACACTTACGGCTCTAGGAAGGCGGAACAGTTCTCATTTCATCACAAGACAAAATTTCCCCTGCAGGAAGGACTATATTTGTTATAGATACAAGACCAATCGACTTTATAGGTGTCATTAACCTAGAAAAAAGAGCAAACATACGTATATCAATGAATTGTGAAAATCCACCTACAACGAATAAGATCGTGTTCCTGGTAGGTTATACTCTAGGTGTCATCCAAATAAATTCGACAAGGAGGGTGTTCCCCAACCATCTAGAGTAATCATGGATAATATTCAAATTGAAAAAAAATCCAGAAGCGATCCAATTATGTAATGTGCCTATATAAGATGTTTTGCTGAAAACAGAATTCATATGCATCCATTGAACCGCTACATGATTGTAAACAGCGAAAGCGATCCTAATAAAATTGGTCAATTAATCCTAATATTTAAAAACGCATATAAACACAACTTTTTTGCTTCGTTTGGCATTAAAATCAATATTATATGGAGGTAATATAGCTTTGTATTACAATACTCATGCAACAATACAACAGAAACCAATCCAAAGTGATCATCTTTGGCTTGTGGAGCGTACTGCCTTTATTTCGCCTATAATCTATATCAAAATATACCCGCCAAAAATAAAATAGACCGGTTCTCCAATAGCGAACGACGTAAAAATTATACCAAGGTTGAAAAATCCACCATGAATATGTCCGAAAATCAACATTCGTGCAAGAAGAATATGTGTGGGGTTTTAACCTTTAATACTGCATGTAAATTACTATGTAACTGTTGAATTTATTATCAATAAATTATCAAATAAAATATGTTATTATAATCCCCGTACACTCAAAAGACTAGCAATGAAATTGCAGATATACAACATGACATGCAATGAATTGCAATACAGCATGCCCAGCAAAGAAAAAACGATAAGTATCCTGTAC
>SDVV010005122.1:0-19485 GCA_016164225.1 Gammarus roeselii | reverse complement strand
TATATAACAAATTCGATGTTATAATCAAGAATTAAATTGAAGGAGTTTTGGCAAGAGAAATTAGTACATTGAAATAGAAAGGCTTGTATGGAAAAGTAACAAATTATTATTTAAACAGTAACGTGTCACAGCATACGCTGTGATAATGTAAGTAACTTTTTTATTTTTATTCTCAAGCACATATGATAAAGTATAGAAGTAACAAATCCACTGGTTGAGGTTAATGAGACCTGAGTGAAAACGCACGAGTTGCCACGAAATGAATGCAACTTCAAAATAACCAAGTAAAGTGTAAACCAACTACTATCCAGTCTAACCATAAAGCCAGCGTGTCACCATAAATATATCATAGCAACAACTAACGCAGAGAAACCAAAAATCTTCATAAACATTATTGATCACTTCACTTGCGTACCAAATTGAAATTGTCCTCTATAAAACATTGCAGCATTAAATAAAGCTTATGACTTCTCTTTCGATCAAACCTATCGATAACTTCTTCTGCTGTTCCTTGTAGGTGCCTGTGTACTACCAAAAGAGCCAATTCAGTTAGGTGATCTTCCGACATAGTTGACCTCAGATATATTTTTCAACGTTTTCAGGGTTGAAAATTACCTCTCGGCTGATGACGTTGTGATCGGAAGATTAGCTGTTATTTTCAAGAGCGTACAGATATTGTGGAAGAATTTTTTATCGCAGGACTGCAATGCAGATATTGCGGTTTTAGGAGAAGCGTTTGTTGCAGGAGAGTTTTCCCTCTGTTGTTTCCACGTTTCATATTCTGTTTTGTTCAGATCATGGTTTACAAGCTTACCATGAACTACTACCACTGGGGCCAGATTCTCAACAGAATATTTGCAGCACGCATTTGGGATGATTACACTAGATCGCAGAGTTATGATCTGAGAATCTACTCTTCATGTAGATTCTCCACAATGGTATGAATATGATTCACAAATGGTCCACAAATGGTAGGAATATATTTCCTCGGAAGTGCTCCTCATCCGTTGACGATGGGGCATCGTCTCGGTGACGTTGGCGACCAGTAGTTCTTAGTTTACTCAATTCACTGTCCAATTGAGTCGCCAGTGTGTCGGATTCTTCCCAAATTACCGCAAACGACTGGATATCGTCTGATCTTTTAGTGGGGAGCTGAGCATGCACAGCATTGATGTACTCCAACGCGCCGAATAAATCAATACCAATGGTTTGCAATACCACTGACAATTGATTTGTGATGGTCAAGATATCTTTTGATGCAGTAATTGCAACAATAAATTCGGACTCAGAAATAGATCGGAGTAGCATTTTTGCCTTGGCTGATGGTTCGATGTCTGTCACTGTTAGAGCTCTATTTGAAAATAATACGATTCCTGGCAGTAACTGGCAGAAAGTTAATACACTTTCATGTCTTTCTACCCAACACGTTTTGAAAAGAGTTTACAAACTCACCATAAACGCGGTTTAGTCGGTTGGTCATCGTTGGTCATGGCGTTTTCAATTGCTTCTTGCAGCATTTTGACTCTTTGCTGGACGCCTTACAAAGTTGTCTATTTCTGAAAGTGTGCCATGGGCGTTTCGAATAGGTGGAACAGAGCACGCAGCTACAAGTGTGAGATTTAATGCATAACTAGCGCACTGCATGTAGACTGCTGTAGGAAACTGCTTAATAATAATGGCTTGTACCCCGTTCAGTCTTCCGCTCATAGCTGTAGCTCCATTGTAATCTTGCTCAACTATTTCATTCATGTCTATGTTATGTGAACTGAGAAATCCTAGAATAGTTGCAGCGAGTCCTTTGCCTGTCCCATTAACAAATCCAAAGAAATCTTATTTGAAAACGTTCCCTTCCAGAGGTCTGACGTAGACCGTTAATTGTTCTTTTTGTGAAACGTCAGTGGTTTCATCCCCCAATATCGAGAAAAAATGTGCATCCCGGAGCATGATATCAGACTGTTTTGAGTTGTCTTGCATATGTATTTGGCATTCTTCTCGGATGTCATTAAATGTTCTTCAAAGATAACTTCTCCGCCATCAACTCTACTTTGGAGTGGCGAAAGATAAATTCCTGAGTCAACAATGCTACCTGCAGAACAGTAAAAGAAATCCATCATCTCTTTGACCACGGACTGCGATTGTTGACTTTCCATAAAATAAAATTGTTTGAACTAAAGGATACAACCGTTTCCCATTCTCTTCAGCTTGTGTCCTACGGGTTCTATCTAAATCCATTAGAATACTAGTATTGTTCTGTTTGTTCATTTTAAAACGTTGAGCTTTAAAAACGAAATCAATCTGATATTGAAGTTTTGCATGTTCAGTCAGATAGCTATCCTTCCCGAACATCCTGTCATATTTTTGAAGCTGCTCATTTGCCAGCTTGCCGAGAGATTGACCACTTTTTTCCCCAGTATCAGAGACAAACAGTGAACAAGGGAGGACAAACAATCCTTGTTGCTTCTTGTAGTGCACCAAATACGGATATCTTGATAAATATTCAATCTTGAGGAACCGCTTCTCATCTACACGTTTGGATTTGCGAACGAAGCATAAAGAGTCAATGTTCAGTTAAGAGAGGGTAACGCATGTCGTCTGTCAGACTTCCTTCTGCGTTCTTTCCAACAAAATGTCCAATATCGTTTGCAAGGCACTGGCTTTCGATATTAGCATCCACTGGGCTGGTAACTGCAGAAATTGGATGGTCACTTACGCTTATATTAACGGCCACACTAGAATATGATGAACGCGATGAGTCCGATGACAGAGATGTTGACTCAGATCGAGAGCGGGAAGTTGATGCCACTGCAAATTGTCATTAACGTGTGGGTACGCACGAGTTTCGAACACGTTTAGTTGACGCAGTTGACCCGCCAACAGCATATTTTTGATGTTACATAGTGAATTCATGTATTCAATATTATAGAACAATTATTTTAGTTAATATTTGAAATAAAAATTGACGTTAACGAAAATTTGAATCGTCAGTCATGGGGGTGTCAGATGGTCAGAAGAGGAGCGCAAAAGTATACCAATTTTCGTGGGAGAGAACACCCCCCCCGCAAATCCGCCACTGATCATGATCTTGGTGACCCAATGCCTACAGTAATTATTAATGCTTTGAATCTTAAAATCAATATCATCGAGAAATTTAACTTTGATAGTGTAAGAAGGACGGCAATCAAGCCACAACCACGCATAATCCCAATAAGGCAGAACACGCGCTAGTACCAGTAAAATATTCATCCAAAACGCACCGAATGAGCGGAAAACCATATCACTCAAACTCTCGCAGCAATACATTCTCTCCCTTATGCTATTAACCAGATACCCGCATCTACACGGAGGACGAATCTGACAGCTGCCACGAAAAACTACACAACACTGCAAGCTGGATGATGAACAATGACAGAAGCGTCACTAGCCCCACCCAACCCCAAACATAAAGGCAGCAGCAGGTCAATGGGACTCGATGGCACACATGCACAGGATGACATAGCATGGACAAGAAAACATGTGCAGATAAAACACATAAATGAAAGAAATATTTTGTTTAATTGGATCATATAAAGTGCACGTTAACGGAGGAAAATGTTGACATACTCCGTGTTAGTGAGATATGGTTGGTACCTGACATGGAAAGCAACTTTATTCAGAGGATATAATGTGTTCAAAAGAGACAGGATCAAGAGGAGGCGAAGTGTGTATGCGTAAAAAAAGGAGTACGAGACCAGACAAATTAATACGGCTGGAAATGGAGACGAAGTCGACGATGTTTGGATTACCGTCCTAGTCAAGAAAATCTAAATTTTCATTGTCGGAGTCATTTACAGCCCACCTAAAACCAGCAAACAATCACTCACAATCTACAATCCAAACATAAGCTAATCTGATAAAGAATATCTATGCCCTGGGAAATTTCAACGACGACCAATTGAAATCCAATCAATTTGGCCTAATATTCAAAAGATCAAAACTTGAGCAACTCTTTGAGACTTCAACCCGAGTCACAAGAGACGGTAGTTGCTCCCTGCCATATCTGATCATTGTTAATAACCGATCACCTGTTCTAAGCGCCCGTGTCCATCCCTCAGTGGCAGACCACGAAGAAATAAGCTGCCTGATCACAGTGCACATGGAAAAGCGATCCCAGTTGTTCTGACATTCAGAACAAAAGAAAACTACTCGAAAGATCCGTCAAGCTAGAGCTATTTAACAGAGTTTCCCTGGTTAACAATATGCGTAATGCAGACAATGTTTGTAAAGTATCGAAAGAAAATTAATTTATGGTTAGTCAATAACCAAAGAAACAGACTCGATTTCAGTAACCAAAGTCAATAACCGAAGAAACAGACTCGATTAACTTCATATAGAAATTTCTTTAGGTACTATATCTGGACAAAGCTCCTTTATGAATGAAATCACTTAAATTTCCGATGAGTTCAAATATCGAGCGAACTATGATTCTTGAAGAATTTTCTTAATCATCAATCTTAAACTACTTTTATTTCGCGACTGTACACGTTCAATCCGCTATGTTTCAGCAATCTTTTTCAGAAGCTCTCGACACAGTGGCACCAGTTGTTGGATGACTCCTATGTGCTGCAAGCAGCACACAAAGTTGATGTACGAGCATTCACGGGCTCGTAGGATCTTGCTGGCACTACTAACATATGAAGTTCCGCGAGTTTAACGGGAAGTTTATCAAAAAGTTGATTGTCTTCAATTTATTCCGTAAACAGCCCGAGAAGAAAATAATAGAGAACAAAGATGAACTTTACCAGACCAAATAGATAAAGGTTAGGCTGAATATTCCGCCTAACAAAAACATTGTTGATGAACAAATCGAAAAAAACGCAGTCTTAACTCTTAGACGGGACCCTTGACCAATGGTCTGATGCATCATGAACAACCTAGCTCTCTGACCGAAAGACAAGTGATGAAACATTACTCAAAATTAACACACTGTACATTACACGTAAAGTAGACGCGAGATGGAAAAGAAGAACTTCCGAACGGACATTTGGTTGTTCCTAAACAATGAAATGGAAAGGCGAGGGATTCAGAGATTCACGGTCGACGATGAGCACACGATCAGCGGCTTTGACAACCGTATGCATAGTAGTGGATTCATAAAGGGATTGAGCAATCTAATCTCAGTAAATATTGTGTTCGGATTATTGGAAGCAAAAACATTCGTTGGTTTCAACGCAATAACAGTTGTCGGTTTCAATAACGCACACACGCACATTGTAAATGTTACAAAACCCTGAATAGACATTTTCCAGCATTGCTGGAACCAGAGTATAGATATAGAACCAGAGTATAAGGTTGTCAGTAAGAACCAGAGTATAAGGTTGTCAGTAAGACTCTTATTGCCCCGCAACCCGACAAAAAAGGGAAAAAACATTCATCGCCCCTGAGCGAGAAATCACTTCCGATAGGTTAGGTCCCGCACTGAACACGAAGGAATGCATCACATTTAAGGCAGGCGATATAGATCAGAATGACTTTGAGCTAAAGTTTCCCTTACAATCTCGTGAAGGCACTTTCACTAGAACCTAGTAACCTCGCCAAGAAAAAACAAGGTCGTTCGTGAAGCGATATGGGATACGTTTATCCAACGTTAAATCAACGCTCAGAAGTAATTTTCGAGCTAGAGCAAGGCTCACGTATTAATAAATGCTCTTGCAAAACGACTATATGCACAATAATGTTGAAGGAAAAGATTCAGACACGACGCTACGCCTTGCACTTTAGATCGAATTGTACAGCAGAAAAAACTTCAACAATCTCGCTTAGTAATGAATGATAAATTTAAAGACACGGACAGTTGTATATTTGAAGAAATCAATTGACCAAATGCTACACTTACACGGTAATCAGAGCAGTCGCAACATAGGCAAGGGTAACTAACGACTGGCGCTAGAATGTCAGTTCCTGACTGAATAAAGAAAGTAGTTCATCTTCTTTACGCGATCGCACTCGCGCGAAAGAAGGGAGAAGGATTTTAACACATTTAGATTCTATTGGTGAACACAAATTGACAATAATTAATGCCGAGAAAAACTGACACACAATAACACTTTAAATATTCTCCGCTGCAAACGCGGCACACTATAAACTCCACAAATAACATGTATTTAACTGATCAATTGCATGAAACTTGCTTACCGCCACGAAAAGATGTTCCATTGCAGTGAACACGTATACGAAAATTAATGGACTAAGGAACGAGAGATACATGCCTGGCTGAATTTGACATTGCGAAAAATAACCCTTGGCAGACCTGATCATCCTCGGGAACATTGTGCCACATAAGCAACTTGTCTCACGCCGCTCCCCGGCGTGAGGCAAGCTCAAGTGCTCCCCCACTTGCAGGATCGGCGACGTAAGAGTATCCCTGTCAGTCCCAGCGACAGGTAACCTCTTCAAAAATTACTTCTTTTCCTCGTGAGGGTCCTGCGGTCGCGAGGTAGATTTTTTCGTGTCTGGAATACTCTTTTTCGGGGTATGTGTTGGATACAAATGCTCAGCACACGATCGTTCGGCGTCAACACCCAAAAGAAGCTCCCGTCACTTCACCCTTTTCAGCTCTCACATGATCTCGTCCTACTGAGTAGTTTCATGAAAGAAATTCAGTGCCTCTAAGCCTACACCAACCTGCCGATGGATGTGAGCTGCAACTGAACCCCAACGTAGTCTCGAGAACTACCAGCCGGTGATCTGATAAAGTAGTGTCCTCCACCTCCATTCTAAAAAGCCTTTCCTCTATGTTTAGAAAGACCAAGCGTAGAATATTGTCTCCTTATGTTGACACCTCCACCACCTGTGTCAACAGTAGCTTTTTACTAAGCTGAAACATAAACACAGTATGCCGCCTCTCGTCGGCAGCTCCTCCCATCACAGTCTGGTCATCCAATTTTGCTCTGGGAAGGTTCAAGTCACCACGCAGAATCATCGACGGTAAAGGGCCGCCAAGCTCGATAAACTCTCGCTTTATTTTCACTATCGCCGGTACAAAGTCTTGAACACCGCCTGTTGGTGGCCACAACATATTTACAAAGACAAGGTTCAAGATACTTGGTAGTGCCATTTGATCAGAACGTCAGCAGCTGTGTATCATCCGCTGCGAGATCGTTACTGAAGAGGTGATCACGCCTCCCTTCCAAATACCATATGCCTTATCTCTATGGTGCATCTGAGAACTTTCCATTTGATTCTGGCATCCAGAATATCAGGGTTTGACTGAGATTCAGTAAGAACCAGGACTAAAGCACCGCGGCCCTTGATCAACTCACGGAGCATCCAAACCTTGGACCGGCGTCTTCTTGGGTTCGATCTTTCTATGTTTGCCATGAGAAAACTTGTTCGCGAAACCAAGTTGTTCCCGCCGGTCTGTCTCTCGCAGTTTCCGCGTCCCTCATTGATAGGGCCTGCCTCACACTTTGGATTTGATAGAACTGAGCCTGCAGCTGGCTCAGGAGCAATAAAAAATTGGCTTCGCTGACGTTCTCCGCAGCAGCAGCCACCGATTCCGTTCCGGGTGCGGCAGCAGCAGTTGACGAACAATTTTCCCACAGACGAGCCTCTAAGACCGCTTCCGTGGACTGGCCCTGGTATTTTCTGCTGGACCAAGGTCACCCCCGAAAGACCAGCAGCCCCCCTGGAATTACCGCAGTTGTAGCATCTCCTTTTGAATGATAGAATCTGCATTTTCCTTACTGCACCACCCCGTCCTGCTGTACTCCTAGCAAAGTCGTGGCTGATAACTGCCAGCCACACTCACACACGCGCGCACGCATAAACACAAAAACACACACCCTCACTCACACCCTCACACACACATATACACAAAAACCCGCACACACACACACACACACACATACACGCAAACACACGCACACGTACACACCTACACACCCTCACTTACGCACACACACTCACATATGCACCTACGCACACACGAACACATACGAACCTGCGCTCCGGTGCACTGGCGAACACACGCACACGGAATTGCTGCTCTGTGGAAACAGAATCAATGAGGAGTAAAAAGGCAGCTTAGTATGGAAGTGAACAAGCGATATTGCAGAAGCGTAAGTAAGGATAGACGAGAAAGTATTATTCATTTATTAAACCTTTTCCGGAACACACGAATACATTTTTACAATGAAATTCGCAGATTTAGACATCAAATTTAAAATCTCAATACATATCAATATTCCAGAAGCATGAAAACCGTCCTCGCTGTTATCGGAATGCACATAAAGGGCCGCGATTTTCAGCTTGCCTAAAGTTTAAAAAATGCATAGGAAAAGTCTTATCATAATTTACAGCCTGCCATTATTTCCCACAGACGAGACTCTTGCAAAGCGCGAGCTGGGCAGCTGAGCGTATGGGTGAGCTGGATCGCCGAGCGTGGGTGAGCTGGACCGCTGAGCGTAGGGGCAAGCTGGACCGCTGAGCGTATGGGCAAGCTGGACCACCGAACGTATAGGCAAGCTGGACTGCTGAGCGTATGTTAAAGCTGGACCGCTGAGCGTATAGGCAAGCTGGACCGCTGAGCGTATGGGCGAGCTGGACCGCTGAGCGTATGGGCGAGCTGGACAGCTGGGCGTATAGGCGTGTCTGTCTTCGCTTCCCATCTTGTCCGGCTTGTTCCAGAACAAGTCAACCTGACTCTCAATCTTTTTTTTCTCCGGGGTTGAAATGCCTCGGGTAGTAGTAGGGGAAGTAACTAGTATGGTGGTTATGGTAGTTGTGGTTTCTCTCCTTTCTATCCTTACAACCTTCTTTTTCTGTACGTGTGCGTGTTTTTCTGAAGCCTCGTTGACTATTCCCCACTCTTCTTTCACTTCTTTCAAGGAAACACTCGACATGAGCACTTGTGCTCGTTTTTTTTCCTTTCTCTAATCTAATCCAATGTGTCCAGTGCCTAATTTTAGTGAGTTCAAAATTAAGTTCAGTTATCTGAGTTTACTAGATGCCATACCTGGCTGAAAGCGTTTTATCATCGGCAAAGAGAAGAATGCAAGTTTAGAAGAAACCATTTGAGAAATTGTTAATATAAGACCAAAACAGTAATGGTCCTAAGACTCTCTTAGAGAGCACCAATAATAATAGCCTGACTGTTACAGGAGTGACAACCTATTTTTACACATTGCTGGCGATTTAACAGATTATTAATAGTCATCCAATACCATGGGAGCCGCCCTATCCCGCGTCTGCACTGTGTAAGCAGCCCTTCCTCCGTACCCAGTTCGTCGTGTAGACGCTATATCCCGCGTGTGCGCTCTGTAAGCAGCCCTTCCTCCGTCCCCAGTTCGTCGTGCAGACGTTATTCCGCGTCTGCGCTGTGTAAACAGCCCTTCCTCCGTCCCCAGTTCGTCATGCAGACGCTTTATACCACGTCTGCGCTGTGTAAGCAGCCCTTCCTCCGTCCCCAGTTCGTCGTGCAGACGCTTTATCCCGCGTCTGCGCTGTGTAAGCAGCCCTTTCTTTGTATCCAGTTCGTCGTGTAGATGCTTTATCCCGTGTCTGCGCTGTGTAAGCAGCCCTTCCTCCGTCCCAAGTTCGTCGTGCAGACGCTTTATCCCGCGTCTGCGCTGTGTAAGCAGCCCTTTCTTCGTCCCCAGTTCGTCGTGTCGACGCTATATCCCGCGTCTGCGCTGTGTAAGCAGCCCTTCCTCCGTCCCCAGTTCATCGTGCAGACGCTTTATCCCACGTCTGCGCCGTGTAAGCAGCCCTTCCTCCGTCCCAGTTCATCGTGTAGACGCCATATCCCGCGCGTGCGCTGTGTAAGCAGCCCTTCCTCCGTCCCCAGTTCGTCGTGTAGACGCTTTATCCCGCGTCTGTGCTGTGTAAGCAGCCTTTCCCCGTCCCAGTTCATCGTGTAGACGCCATATCCCGCGCGTGCGCTGTGTAAGCAGCCCTTCCTCCGTCCCCAGTTCGTCGTGTAGACGCTATATCCCGCGTCTGCGCTGTGTAAGCAATCTTGACTCCCTATCTTTTCTTGGCCAGGGAGGCTAGTCCAGGCTTAGCAAAATGGAGCTGTCGTGTCACGAGGGACTAATGCAAACGAGGGCCGGACGCTTGGTCCCAAGCCAAAAGGGCCCACGGTGCCTACACACGTGACTAGGATACAGTAATGGAATTCCGGTTGACCAGCATCTGAGCGGTAAAGTGGGTCCAGAATATTATGTTGGTCATTTCAGTGCTTTACTTCTGTTTGTTTCCAAGACGAGAGGTGGAGGGAGTGGCATCGTAGTGACGATAGGCATCTGCTTTCTTGAAGAGGAAACTGGTGATGGAGTGTCATGGATATTGAAAGTGCTGCGGGCGGGGGGCGAACATTGCAACATTGATTGGCTCGGTGTTTTCAATTGAAAGCCTCAGTGTTGTCATTTGGTTGGCTCAGTGTTGTCAATTGACTGGTGCAATTGGTACTTGGCGAGGGGTTGTACTCGATGAGGTGAACTCACTAGAGCTTCAGATAAAAAAGTGGGGTATTGTAGATTGTACAATGAGAACTTGCTATAATTATCCACCGCAACTGCTAAATTATATCTATACCATTACCAAAAAAATTGCGCAGCCTCGCTAGCAAACGAAAACTACGGTATGCATTCGCTACTTCCTTATGATTCATAGGATACATCACTATAAACAATAATTATGGGATTTCAGGATTTATTGATTAAGAGATTTACATGTAAAACAAATTCAGGTATAATGAAAGTTTGACAAATTACAGAAATGTCAGAATTCATCGATGATATGTCCCAACTCTTCATCAGCTCGAGATGTTCTGAAGACAACATTTGCAACTTAGATACTTTTAATATTACCTTATAACTATGGTGAGACGCTGAATTAGATTACCCTGTGGTACGGGACTAGAATGTTGCTATCACAACTCTTTACGTGCCGTAAGAGGCGACTAACAAGAGTGAAGTGATAGGGCTGGGGATCCCTTCCTCTGTAAATTCCTTCTCGAAGACTGCAAGACGAGCAGGGAGAAGAGGCTCACGCCTTCCCGAACTCTATTGCCAGGGTCATTGAATGTGCGTGGTTGTAATACGAATAAAACAGATTGGAAAGGAATTGTTGAAATGTTTGGGATGAATAAGTTTGATGTGTTGACGCTGAGTGAGACCAAGCTGAAAGGGGGTTGCGAATGTGAGTTAGCGTAGTAAGTGAAAGGGAGTCGGGCGTGGAGGAAGGTTGGGCACGAGAAAGTGTGATGTCGATATTGAGTGATCAGTTTGCTAGTGTTACCGAGTGGAAGGAGGTGTGGTCTAGATTGATGTGGGGGAATGTTATGTGGTAGTGTTAGCGAGTGGAAAGAGGTGTGCTCTAGATTGATGTGGATGAATGTTAAGTGGTAGTGTTACCGAGTGGAAGGAGGTGTGCTCTAGATTGATGTGGGTGAATGTTAAGTAGTAGTGTTACCGAGTGGCAGGAGGTGTGCTCTAGATTGATGTGGGGGAATGTTATGTGGTAGTGTTAGCGAGTGGAAGAAGGTGTGCTCTAGATTGATGTGGACGAATGTTAAGTGGTAGTGTTAGCGAGTGGAAGGAGGTGTGCTCTAGATTGATGTGGGTGAATGTTAAGTGGTAGTGTTACCGAGTGGAGGGAGGTGTGCTCTAGATTGATGTGGGTAAATGTTAAGTGGTAGTGTTACCGAGTGGAAGAAGGTGTGCTCTAGATTGATGCACATTATTCCATCGCCCTCGATGCACATCAGTTCATCGAACTCAAAAGACTCAGCACAGAGCAAAGCATCACACCCTTAAGAACTTCGATTCCTGCTACAGCTGCGCTCGTCAGTCGAACCCCGCGCCAAGCAAGCTGTAACCGCAGCCTTCCTGCCTTGCCAACGAAGCCGGCGTGCCCTTCGCCATCACCTCTCAGCTCACCTGGATCAAGGCCGTCAAGAGTCGGCCTTGCCTGGACACACCTCATCACAGCTGATTTAGATGCTCGCGTCAATCCTGGACTTAACTTTGGTCATCGTTCAAAAAAAAAATCTATTTGGAGGACTCTTTCAATCTACAGGTTGTCTGGTTATCAAATTAGTGTTTCAATGCGTGTCTACTTTAGTGTTTCAATGCCTGTCTACTTCAATGTACTCGATGGTGCGCACTCGAAACATTTTATCCTGCATTAAGATAGCACTTGTTACAATATTGCTTTAGTGCCGAAATATTTCCTATAGTGACGGTTAAGAATGTGTATTATGAGTGTTAAGTGCCAAAGGAAAATAATGTTCTCACGTGCTGTGATGACTAGGAACTAAGCCCACAAGTGACTTACTCTGTCGGCATCATCAGACTGACGTCGACTAACATCAGGTAAAAACTATTTCCCCACTGTAAAAAAACAGTGTCATTAGTCACATTGTGTTCTATTCTGTGTTCTATTAGTTCGATTTCTATCTTAACTTAGTTTATTTTAATTCCAGCTTTGCTCATATTACTTGTTTGTACTTTATCAATGTTATTAAGGGTGCGGGTATACTTATTTCGAACATCTCGAATGAAACTGGTATTGTCACAGCATAATTATAATTTGAAAACGTATTTCTGCACTGTTAGGGCAAATCTACTAGGATGCCGCCCTGTTAGAAGGCCGCTCTAGTTTGTTTTTCCTATATCTTAACTGTGCACGTGTTAGCTGTGTGTCTATAACCGTATTCTAAGATGTTACTGGTATTATGACTTTCAACTTTGTCAATTGTGGCCGGTTGTCTGTAACCAAACCACAAGTATCTTGTATCAGGTAGTATCATTGTATTGTACCACTTCACACCATGCAGCTTAGAATCGTGCTACAAATTCATAACACCCCATTCTGAATTGTAATTATTTTTCGTCATCTTTTGATACTCCGCCGGCCATGTCTGGAACAAGGTGTGTGCCCAGAATTATAATATCATTCCGTTGTTGAGAAACATATGAGAGCAGCTACGAGTTAGTTTAGCTTTGCATTCAACCCAAATCCCGGAATAGGAAGTAACCTTGAGCTAACGCGCATCCGACGATACGCGCATCCAACTTTCATTTGTATTATTCCCGTTTCAATTTCATTTTCGAATCGATGACCTAATCGTCACATCCCGCATTTAATTATTGTATTGCATTTATATCTGCTGTTTAGAAAAAATCACATATAATAGAGCTCAAGCTAACGGTCCATTTTCCCACCGGTAAATTCTATAACAACAGTTCAAGATGGTTCAGGTCAAGCTAGAATATGGCATCTGCCGCACCTCGTACGCCTCCGAACAAACGGATTTAAAAAAAATCTGGCTTTGGCAGGACTTTGCGTAGCAGTCCCGGAATTGGGGAATGCAAGACATTGCGCTGTAAATTCTGTCAAGTGGCAGAGGAAATCAAACAACTGAAAGCACAAATCAGTCACGCCTCCGATGATTTATCCATAACAGAGAAAATCTCATCCAATGACATATCCATAACAGAGACAGTCAACACAGATACCCGATTGCTTTGCTAGCTGTTGAAATAAAATTGGAAATGTGCTGAAACAATTACACGAATTTAATGATCTGATAAGCAGCGAATTAGCAGCAGTCAAAGAAACTGTCGGGACCACCCAAAATCAAGTGAAAGAACTCCAAGTGCACCTAGACTCCGAATTCACCAAGAAGCTTTCAGCTCTAGACGCTGAGACAAACGAACGTATTAAACCGATAGAAAACTCAGTCAGAGATAGCGAAGCACTGTACACAACTGTAGTTAGTAGGAGGCAGCCACGCTGTGACAATGCAACACACGTTCTACCACAATCTCACTACTTTCGACCCAATACATGTAACCGATTCGATGTATTGCCCAACCAAATGGACTCTCAGAATACAGAGGAAATTATTGTGATTGGTGATTACAATGTCACCTCCTTCATATCAAATCAGCGAAAAGGGAGAATACAACTAAAACTACACGGCACAGCTGATTTAAAAATTGACGAGGTCGAAGGCTCAATCGCAAAGAAAAGGATACACTCATCGAAGCGAATTATAATACAAGTCGGAGCTAAAGACATGTCGCAGACGGAATCGACATGGAAAAGGTATGAAGCCATGATAAAAAATATCAAACCTTCACACACGAGCCTGCATATCACTGGCATCCTGCCCCATGCGAACCAAAGTAGATACAAGTTAAGCAAGATGATTTTACTTAACAATCGCCTAGCAACTTTCTGCAAAGCCCAGAAAATCTCTATCTCGGATCATTGGGATACGATGATCGACCCAAAGTACTATCACTTTAATAGAATCACCAGCTAGGCTCGCATTAACACGTATTGACTTGATACTATCGAAAACATCATTAAAAACAACGGCGCTAGACTTATCAACGACAAGAAGTTAAAAAATGTAAACGATATCATACCAACAACTCTGCCAGCAGTGCCCGACGAAATGACACAGCGACCTCCGCCCGTTTCAACATGAGATACACAACAAATACAAGTGCCCATCAAAACACCACCACAGATCCTAGTAAAAAAGTTCCTCTCATCAATCCAGTCCGAGTTAAAGGCAGTAGTCGCAGCTCCGCTAGTACAACCCGTGTGAACGAAAACGAAAGTCTTGGCTCCGACCCAAGACCTTAGAAAGGAAGCCAAATAAGTCAAACAAACCAAGTCAATGTTACTAACGGTACTCGCAAAGGTTACTACGCGAACGTTAGAAATCTCAGAGATACAATCGAAGAACTAGGTATCCTTGCATTGAATGAAAGTATCGATATAATAGCAATCACAAAATCGTGGATGAAATTGAGCACCAGGCATTATTTAAGCTAATTTACTCATCCCGGTTACTCACTATTTCACATAGGTGGACAAGGCCGAGAGGGCGGAGGAGTGCTGTTTCTCGTGAAAAACACTCTGCAAATATTAGAAGTCACCATTCCAAACAATAGGCACGACATAGTATCAATCCAAGTAGTCGGTAAACATATAAAATATCAAATCACTCTCGTCTATCGCTCCCCTAATAGCAAGGTTGCATATGATATCGATCTTTACAACACCCTCGTCGAGGTTGTTACAGCACAACACAGTATTGTGCTTGGCGACTTCAATATCTCCGGCATTGATTGGGGAACAGACGAATGCACTGCCACCGGCCAACGTCTCATTTATTTTGCAGACGATAAGTTCATGACCAAAAAGGCGAATACACCTACAAGAGGTAGCAACATTCTTGATCTCCTATTTAGTGCAAGCATCTCTCATGTCACGAGCGCCAAAGTAGGCGAGCCACTCGAAACTAGTGACCACAACTGTATCCGTTTTTTGATAAAGCTCGAGTTGAAAACATCGACAAACTGCGAAAAAGTCCCTAACTTCAGATTAGCTAATTTTGATGACTTAAGAGAGTCAATGGAGTCAGCAAATATAAATCTCGGACAAGATGTCAATCAATCGCTTGAATATTTCTTGACTGCACTTAAAAATATTGAACATGAGCATATCCCGCGCAAAAACAAGCGAACAGCAGTCTACCAGCCCAAGTGCTGGAAAGGAAAATTGCAGCGCCTTCATTCACAAACGGAAGCAAAGCATTTGATAAAGCAGACATCCACATGACGACGTAGCAAAAAATGAATACAAAATTAGCAGACGAGATCTAAATAGGGTTCTGAAACGTAAGAAGAAAGATTAAATAAATGAAATTGCTGCCAATACAAAGTTAATTCGAAACAGTTTTTTAGTTATATTTCGAGCAAAAAAATTCAAAAGATGTAATAGGTCCTCGTGAGAACGATGTTGGTGAGTAAGAAACGGACGACACCGAAATTAGTGTTTTACTTAATGAATACTTTTGTTTTGTATTTACGTTAGAGAATCAGGATATTCTTAATCCTGAAGATATCATAGCGGCAAAACGAATTTAAGCCCTCGCTACAGTCAACTTCTCCCCCGTCAAAAATAATAATACTATAGAGATTATTGAAAGTCGCCAAACCTCCAGGTCCAGAACAAATTCATCATAAAAATCTAAAAGATACTAAAAACGAAATTGCCGATCATTTACCAAACATTTACACCCAATCTCTCACAAATGGCACATGCCCCTCTAAAAGGAAGGAGGTCAATGTTACCCCAATTTTTAAAAAAGGGAACATTAGGTGTCCCGGCCACTACCATCCAATTAGTCTCACCTCAGTTCTTGGCAAGTTGATGGAAAGTTTGATAACGGATAAAATTAAAGAATTCTTTGAATCAAACAAATTGATTGGCAACTCCCAGCATGGCTTTAGACACAACTGCTCCTGTCCTACAAATCTGCTGCTCTTTTTTGGAAATATAATCAAAATCCACGACACAAAATCTCCAATCGGCATCAATTATCTTGACTTTCAAAAGGCCTTCGATAAAGTCCCCCACAAGAGTCTAGTTAGTAAATTGCACAGCATCGGTATTCGGGGCGAGCTTAACAACTGGATAAAATGCTGTCTTCCGGACAGACGGCAGCGAGTTGTACCTAACGGAGCTTCCTCCCCCTGGGGTAATGTTACAAGCGGCGTGCCTCAAGGATCCGTAATAGGGTCAGTTCCCTTAAAAATATTCATTAATGATCTCGATAGCAATGTGCTCTCAAACATTAGCAAGTTTGTAGACGATACTAAGATCAGAGGAGAATTGCAAACTGAACTAAAGAGTCAGTAGATCCAACTAGACTTGAATAAAATTGTTGATGTTAAGAAAAGTGGCAAATTAAATTTAATGTAGACAAAACAAAGTTATGCACATAGGTTCTCATAACCCCAAACACGAATATTCAATGTCTGGAAAGAAACTCATTCCCGTCACCGAAGAGAGAGATTTAGGTGTCATCATTAGTAACGACTTTAAATGCAGCAAGCAATGTAACGATGCTGCCAAGAAACGCAACAAAATGCTAGGCATGATATCCCGCACTATCTCGTACCAAAACCATCACAGTATGCTCAAGTTATTTAATGCATTTGTTAGACCGCATCTCGATTATGCCGTTCAATTCTGGCCTCCATTCCTTAGAAAAGATGTTAGCAAACTTGAGAAGGTTCAACGTAGAGCTACCAAACTCATCCCCTCGCTGCGGAATAAATCGTACGAAGACAGGCTTCGTGATATGAATCTTTATTCGCTAGAAAAACGTTGAGTCAGAGGCGACATGATATAAGTGTGGAAGATTATGAAGGGTGAGGAAAATGTCGACCGAGCGAGCCTTTTCACTCATGATACAAACGGAGTGACTTGGAACAATGGATACAAAATCGTTGGGAAACGTTTCTAACTCGACATCACGCGCAATTTCTTCACGTATAGAGTTGTCGAAGAATGGAACAAACTTCCAGCGGAGGTTGTAAACAGCAATACAATCAAAACGTTCAAGTCGAGGCTCGATAAGTTCTACACAAATCGCCGAGAAATAGCTAAGCCCCTACATTTCCTGTTATAAAAAAAACTAAATGGCACACGAAGCTCTCGTAGACGTTCTACTTGAGAAATAATCCTCTTGCTATCAAAAGGCAATCTAGTTTGGGCCAATAGGCCTCCTAGACGTTCTACTCCTGAATTACCTCTCTTACTATCATAAGGCAACCTAGCTTAGGCCAATAGGACTGTTGTTGTTTTCCTATACTTGTAAACACTTGTAAACACCAAGTAATATTTAAACTTTGCACGAATCGCGCCCTCTGTACCCTGAACTAACACCAAACACCATTTAAACCTTGCACGGATCGCGCCCTCTGAACCCTGGGTTAACACCAAACACCATTCAAACCTTGTACGGATCGCGCCCACTGTACCCTGAACTAACACCAAATGCCATTCAAACATGGCACGGATCGCACTCTCTGTACCCTGAACTAACACCAAACACCATTTAAACTTTGTACGGATCGCGCCCTCTGTACACTGAACTAACACCAAACACTATTTAAACCTTGCACGGATCTATCCAAAAATAAATCCTAATCACCCAGTCATGCTCTCCAGACGATCACCTCACCCTACGTATAGTGAATAAGGTGACCCCAAGGGGGGGGGGGGGAGGTGAACTCCTCTTGTTACGTCATAGAGGGAGGTAGTAGTAGACACGTGAGTTAGAGCTCTCAAGCTGACGTCATGGATGAAGGTAGTAGTAGACACTTGAGGTAAAGCTCTCTTGCTGACGTCATAGACTGAGATAGTAATAGACACATGATTTAAAGCTCTCTTGCTGACGTCATGGAAGGAGTTAGCAGTAGACACATAAAATAGAGCTCTCTTGCTGACGTCATGGAGGCAGGGGGTGTATTAGGCTCCTTCCACGGCGGCTACCTTCTTCTTTACATATGCCTTCAACTTTCCGTCTTTACAATCTTACTGAAAGGACATCGCACTGCTTCCATTCCTTCCTACTATCCCTAACGGATGTCGCCAGCCCTAAGAAAGTGCATCCTTAATCACACGGAACTATATTGCTTCCCAAGGCTAACTTGAGTCCCGCCTACCAGCCTTTGAATGATTTATCCTCACTAGTATTACCTTAACAACATGCTATGGTGCCGGTTTATATACAATGCTGGCGAATGGTGGAAGGAATAGCCTGAGCCAGGCCTAAAGAATCCTCTTCATCAACAGAGACGGCATTTGGTGGCAGGAATAGCCTGAGCCAAGCCCAAAAAAATCCTCTTTTGCAACAGAGACCGCGTTTGGTGGCAGGAATAGCCTGAGCCAGGCCTAAAGAATCCTCTTCTACAACAGAGACGGCGTTTGGTGGCAGGAAAAGCCTGAGCCAGGCCCCAAAAATCCTCTTCTTCATCAGAGACAGCATTGGTGGCAGAAATAGCCTGAGCCAGGAACAAAAAGTTCTCTTCTACAACAGAGACGCGTTTGGTGGCAGGAAAAACCTGAGCCAGGCCCCAAAAATCCTCTTCTTCATCAGGCAGGAATAGCCTCGGCCAGGCCAAAATAACCCTCTTCTTTAACAGAGACGGCGTTTGGTGGCAGGAATAGCCTGAGCCAGGCCCAAAGAATCTTCTTCTTTAACAGAGATGGCGTTTGGTGACAGGAATCAAGATTTATAAACTGAACAGGTTGCCAGTAGAGTATATATAGCCGAAACGTGCCATGTGAACGAATAAGATAGGGATAAATAGAGTTAATTTTGAGTCTAGGGAGTTTGCGCCCCATATTTTCACTGACGGCCGGAGTCAGGCAGGCGGTTAACGAGTGACTCATTCGGACGGACGGATGGACGGACAGCTTTCGGACTATTCATAGGGTCTGTTAATAGGTTATATATATTATTAGGTTTTTATATGTTACTGTGTTATATAGATAGAACGTTTACATATAGGTTACCTTTGGTATTCGCATTTCAAGGCAAGACATATTGTACTGCAATTTTTAGTGCATGTCATGTTGCAGAGTTGCATTTTCTATGTCAGTCCTCTGAATGTTCAGGGATAATAATAA
>SDVV010005121.1:0-19486 GCA_016164225.1 Gammarus roeselii | reverse complement strand
CTACAACACACAGTGTGACTCGTGGAAGGAAGTTTTCCGATTCTATAACACACAGTGTGACTCATGAAAGGAAATATGCAACTTTTACAACACACAGTGGACTCATGAAAGAAAATTGGCAACTCCTACATCACACAGTGTGACTCATGAAAGGAACTATGCAACTTCTACAACACATGGTGAGACTCGTGGAGGAATATATGCAACTCCTACAACACACAGCGTGACTTATGAAAGGAAATATGCAATTTCTATAACACACTGACACAGTGTGACTCATGAATGGAAATACGCAACTTATATAACACATATTGCGGCTCATGAAAGGAATTATGCAACTCTTTCAACAGTGGGACTCATGAAATGAAATATGCAACTCCTACAACACAAAGTGTGACTCATGAATACAGATATGCAACTCCTACAGCACACAATGTGATTCTCGAAAGGAATTATGCAACTCCTGCAACACGCAATGTGACTCATGAATGCATATATGCAACTCCTACAACACACAGTGTGACTCATGAAAAGAAATATGCAACTCCAATAACACACAGTGTGGCTCACTAAAGGAAATATGCAACTCCTACAACACACAGAGTGACTCATGAAAGGATATATGAAACTTCTGCAACACATACTGTGACTCATGAATGGAAATATGAAACTCCTATAACACACAGTGTCACTTATGAAAGGAAACATGCAATTCCTATTGCACACAGTGTGACCCATGAGAGGAAATATGCAATTCTTGCAGCACATAGTGTGATTCACGAAAGAATTATGCAATTTCAACAACACACTGTGTGACACATGAATGTAAATATGCAACTTCTACAACACACATTGACTCATGAAAGGAAATATGCAACTTCTATAACACACAGTGTGACTCATGAAAGGAAATATGCAACTCCTGCAACACACAGAGTGACTCATGAATGAAAATATGCAACTCATACAACACACAATGTGATTCTCGAAAGGAATTATGCAACTGGTACAACACACAGGGTGACTCATGAATGGGAATATGCAACTTTTACAACACATAGTGTGACTCATGAATGGAAATATGCAACACATATAACACACAGTGTCACTCATGAAAGGATATATGCAATTCCTTTTGCACACAGTATGACTCATGAAAGGAAATATGCAACTCCTTCAACACACAGGGTGACTCATGAATGGGAATATGCAACTTTTACAACACATAGTGTGACTCATGAATGGAAATATGCAACACCTATAACACACAGTGTCAATCATGAAAGGATATATGCAATTCCTTTTGCACACAGTATGACTCATGAATGGCAACATGCAACTCTTATAACACACAGTGTGACTCAATAAAGTGGCAACATGCAACTCTTATAACACACAGTGTGACTCATTAAAGGAAGTATACAACTCCTACAACACATAGTGAGACTCGTGAAAGGAAATACGTAACTCCTACAACACACAGCGTGACTCATGAATGGAAATATGCAATTCCTACAACACACAATGTGATTCTCGAAAGGAACTATGCAACTCTTACAACACACAATGTGACTCATGAATGGGAATATGCAACTTTTACCACACATAGTGTGACTCATGAATGGATATATGCAACTCCTATAACACACAGTGTCACTCATGAAAGGATATATGCAATAACTTTTGCACACAGTATGACTCATGAAAGGAAATATGCAACTCCTACAACACACAGTGTGATTCATGAAAGATAAAATACAACTCCTACATTACTCAGTATGACTCATGAATGGAAATACGCAACTCCTAAAACACACAGAGTGTCTCATGAATGGAAATATGCAACTCCTACAACACACAATGTGATTCTCAAAAAAAATTATGCAACTTCTACAACACACATTTCGATTCATGAATGGAAATATGCAACTCCTACAACACACAGTGTGACTAATGAATGGGAATATGCAACTGCTACAACACACAGTGTGACTTGTGAAAGGAAGTTTTCCCCTCCTATTACAAACAGCGTGACTCATGAAAGGAAATATGCAACTTCTACAACACACAGTGTGACTCATGAAAGGAAATATGCAATTCCTACAACACACAGTCGAACTCATGAAAGAAAATATGCAACTCCTACATCACACAGTGTGACTCATGAGAGGAAATATGCAACTCGTACAGCACATAGTGTGACTCGTGAAAGGAAATATGCAACTCCTACAACACACAGCATGAAAGGAAATATGCAATTTCTATAATAGACAGACACAGTGTGACTCCTGAAAATAAATATGCAACATCTACAACACACACTGTGACTCATGAAAGGAAATATCCAATTCCTACTGCACACGGTGGGAATACTGAAAGGAAATATGCAACTCCCACATTACACAGTATGACTCATGAATGGAAACATGCAACTCTTATAACACACAGTATGACTCATTAAAGGAAGTATAGAACTCCTACAACACACAGTGGGACTCATGAAGGGGAATATGCATTTCTTACAACACACAGTGTGACTCGTGAAAGGGAATATGCAACTCCTACAACACATAGGGGGACTCGTGAGAGGAAATATGCAACTCCTACAACACACAGCGCGAAATGAAATATGCAATTTCTATAACACACAGTGTGACTCCTGAAAAGAAATATGCAACATCTACAACACACACTGTGACTCATGAAAAGAAATATGCAACTCCTATAACACACAGGTTGGCTCATAAAAGGAAATATGCATTCCCTAAAACACACAGTGTGACTCATGAAAGGAAATATGCAACTCCTACAACACATAGTGTGACTCGTGAAAGGATATATGCAACTCCTACAACACACAGCGTGACTTATGGAAGGAAATATGCAATATCTCTAACACACAGATACAGTGGGACTCATGAATGGAAATACGCAACTTATATAACACATTGTGCTGCTCATGAAAGGAATTATGCAACTCTTTCAACACAATGTGACTCATGAAAGGAAATATGCAACTCCTACAACACACAGTGTGACTCATGAATGGGAACCTGCAACTCCTACAACACACAGTGTGATTCATGAAAGGAAAAATACAACTCCTACATTACACAGTATGACTCATCAATGGAAACATGAAACTCTTATAACACACAGTGTGACTCATTAAGAGAAATATAAACTCCTACAACACATAGTAAGACTCGTCAAAGGAAATACGCAACTCCTACAACACACAGCGTGACTTATGAAAGGAAATATGCAATTTCTATAGCACACAGACACAGTGTGACTCCCGAAAGGAAATATGCAACATCTACAACACACACAGTGACTCATGAAAGGAAATATGCAATTCCTATAACACACAGGTTGGCTCATAAAAGGAAATATGCATTTCCTACAACACACAGTGTGACTCATGAAGGGATATATGAAACTTCTACAACACATAGTGAGACTCATGAATAAAAATATGCAACTCCTATAACACACAGTGTCACACATGAAAAAAAAAATGCAATTCCTATAACACACAGTGTGACTCACAAAAGAAAATATGCAACTCCTACAACACAGTGTGATTCATGAAAGGAAAAATGCAACTCCTACATTACAAAGTATGACTCATGAATGGAAACATGCAACTCTTATAACACAAAGTGTGACTCACTAAAGGAAGTATACAACTCCTACAACACACAGTGGGACTCATGAAAGGAAATATGCATTTCTTACAACACACAGTGTGTCTCATTGGAGGAAATATGCAATTTCTATAACACACAGACACAGTGTGACTCCTGAAAGGAAATATGCAACATCTACAACACACACTGTGACTCATGAAAGGAAATATGCAATTCCTATAACACACAGGTTGGCTCATAGAAATAAATATGCATTTCCTACTACACACAGTGTGACTCTGAAAGGATATATGAAACTTCTACAACACATAGGGTGTCTCATGAATTTAAATATGTAACTCCTATAACACACAGTGTCACACATGCAAGGAAATATCCAATTCCTATAACACACAGTGTGGCTCATAAGAGAAAATATGCAACTACTACAACACACAGTGTGACTCATGGAAGGATATATGAAACTTCTACAACACATAATGTGACTCCTGAATGGAAACATACAACTCTTATAACACACAGTGTGTGTCATGAAAGGAAGTATACAACTCCTACAACACACAGTGTGACTCATAAAAGGAAATATGCAACTCCTATAACACACAGTGTGGGTCACTAAAGGAAATATGCATTTTCTACAACACAGGGTGACTCATGAAAGGGAATATGCATTTCCTACAACACACAGCGGAACTCATGAAAGAAAATATGCAACTCCTATAACACACAGTGTCACTTTTGAAAGGAAATATGCAATTCCTATTGCACACAGTGTGACTCATGAATGGAAATATGCAACTCCATCAAAACACAGTGTGATTCATGAAAGGAAAAATGCAACTCCTACATTACACAGTATGACCCATGAATGGAAACATGCAACTCATGTAACACACACAGTGTGACTCATTGAAGGAAGTATACAACTCATACAACACACAGTGGGACTCATGAAAGGAAATATGCAACTCTTACAACACACAGTGTGACTCAGGAAAGGAAATATGCAACTCGTACAACAAATAGTGTGACTCGTGAAAGGAAATATGCAACTCCTACAACACACAGCGTGACTTATGAAAGGAAATATGCCCTTTCTATAACACACTGAAACAGTTTGACTCATTAATCGAAATACGCAACTTATATAACACATATTGCGGCTCATGAAAGGACTTATGCAACTCTTTCAACACAGTGGGACTCATGAATGGAAATGTGCAACTCCTACAACACACAGTGTGACTAATGAATTTAAATATGCAACTTTTACAGCACACAGTGAATCATGAAAGGAAATATGCAACTCCTACAACACACAATGTGACTCATGGATGGGAATATGCAACTGCTACAACACACAGAGTGACTCGTGAAAGGAAATTTTCCGCTCCTATAACACACAGCGTGACTCATGTAAGGAAATATGCAACTTCTACAACACACAGTGTGACTCATGAAAGGAAATATGCATTTCCTACAACACACAGTGGAACTCATGAAAGAAAATATGCAACTCCCATATCACACAGTGTGACTCATGTAAGAAAATATGCAACTCCTACAACACATAGTGTGACTCGTGAAAGGAAATATGCATCTCCTACAACACACAGGATGACTCATGAAAGGAAATATGCATTTTCTATAACACACACACAGTGTGACTCATGAAAGTAACTACGCAACTTATATAACACATAGTGCGGCTCATGAAAGGAATTATGCAACTCTTTCAGCACAGTGTGACTCATGAAAGCAAATATGCAACTCGTACATTACACAGTATGACTCGTGAATGGAAACATGCAATTCTTATAACACACAGTGTGACTCATTAAAGGAAGTATACAACTCCTACAACGCACAGTGGGACTCATGGAAGGGAATATGCAACTCCAACAACTTACAGCGTGACTCATCAAAGGAAATATGCAACTCCTACATCACACAGTGTGACAAATGAAAGGAAATATGAAACTCCTACAACACACAGTGACTCATGAAAGGAAATATGCAACTTCTATAACACACAGTGTGACTCATGAGAGGAAATATGCAATTCCTTCAACACACAGTGTGACCCATGGAATGAAATTTGCAACTCCTATAACACACAGTGTGGCTCATGAAAGGAAATATGCAACTCCTACAACGCACACTGTGACTAATGATTTTAAATATGCAACTCTTATAGCACACAGTGAATCATGAAAGGAAATATGCAACTTCTACAACACACAGTGTGACTCATGAAAGGATATATGAAACTTTTACAACACACGGTGTGACTCATGAATGGAAATATGCAACTCCTATAACACACAGTGTCACTCATGAAAGGGAATATCAAATTTCTTATTGCACACGGTGTGACTCATGGAAATACATATGCAAACTTCTACAACACACAGTGTGATTCATGAAAGGAAAAATGCAACTCCGACGTTACGCAGTATGACTCATGAATGGAAACATTCAACTCATATAACACACAGTGTGACTCATTAAAGGAAGTATACAACTCCTACAACACACATTGGGACTCGTGAAAAGAAATATGCAGCTCCTACAACACACAGCGTGACTTATGAAAGGAAATATGCAATTTCTTTTCACACAGACACAGTGTGACTCCTAAAAAGAAATATGCAACATCTACAACACACACTGTGACTCATGAAAGGAAATATGCAACTCTCTTAACACACAGGTTGCCTCATAAGAGGAAATATGCATTTCTTACAACACACAGTGTGACTCATGAAATGATACATGAAACTTCTTCAACACATAGTGTGACTCATGAATGGAAACATGCAACTCTTATAACACACAGTGTGGGTCACTAAAGGAAATATGAAACTCCTACAACACACAGTGTAGCTCATGAAAGGAAATATGCAATTACTACAACACACAGTGTGACTCGTGAAAGGATATATGAAACTTCTACAACACATAATGTGACTCGTGAATGGTAACATGCAACTCTTATAACACACAGTTTGGGTCACTACAGGAAATATGCAACTCCTACAACACAGAGTGTGACTCATGAAAGGATATATAAAACTTCTACAACACATAGTGTGACTCATGAATGGAAATATGCAACTGCTATAACACACAGTGTCACTCATGAAAGGAAATATGCAATTCCTATTGCACACAGTGTGACTCATGAAAGGAAATATGCAACTCCTACAACACACAGTGTGATTTATGAAAGGAAAAATGCAACTCCTACATTACACAGAGTGTGACTCATGAAAGGAAATATGCAACTCCTACAACACATAGTGTGACTCGTGAAAGGAAATATGCAACTCCCACAACACACAGCGTGACTTATGAAAGGAAATATGATATTTTTAAAACACACAGACACAGCGTGACTCATGAAAGAAAATATGCACTATCTACAGCACACACTGTGACTCATGAAAGGAAATATGCAACTCCTATAACACACAGGTTGGCTCCTGAAAGGAAATATGCAACTCCTTCAACACACTGTGTGACTCATGAAAGGACATATGAAACTTCTACTACACATAATGTGACTCATGAATGGAAATAGGCAACTCCTATAACACACAGTGTCACTCATGAAAGGAAATATGCAATTCCTATAACACACAGTGTGGCTCATAAAAGGAAATATGCAACTACTACAACACACAGTGTGACTCATGAAGATATATGAAACTTCTACAACACATAATGTGACTCATGAATGGAAACACGCAACTCTTATAACACATAGTGTGACTTTTGAAAGGAAGTATACAACTCCTACAACACACAGTGTGATTCATGGATGGAAATATGCAACTCCTACAACACACAGTGTAACTCATGGAAAGGATTATGCAACTTCTACAACACACAGTATGACTTGTGAAAGGAAATATGCAACTCCTGCAACACACAGAGTGACTCATGAACAAAATATGCAATCCCTACAACACACAGTGCGACTCATGGAAGGAAATATGCAAATCCTGCAACACACAGTGTGACACATGAAATGCTTTCTCGGATACGCTGTAGTAAACCCGAAGGCTCCCACTCTACACTCACGCATGCTAGTTCAGTGCGTGCGCTGAGACGTAGGATAGAGTACAAACACAGATGCAAGGCCAAATCCAAGAGAAGGTGGGTCATGATGGCATGGCACATATCGCTCGCCTCACAAGCACTCACACACGTCCCGCAACTTGGCTCTATAGCGATAAGGGCTCCGGTCAAGAGCCCGTATCGCTCACTTCAGGCCATGAGTGGAGTGAGAACTCTTTGGCAGAAGCAGGATAGGGGGTTACAACTGTTAACTAGTGTTAGAAGACAACAACAGGAGTTTTGGCCCAAACTAGGTTGGCTCTTAATAGAATGTAGAATCGTTCTGAAGACAAAGGAAGCATCATTTATCCGTAGTGTCTGTAGTATCTGCAGTATCTGTAGTATTGGAAGTATCTGTAATATCTGTAGTATCTGTAGTATCTGTTGTATCTGTAGTAGCTGTAGTATCTGCAGTATCTGTAGTATCTGTGGTAACTGTAGTATCGGTAGTATCTGTAATATCTGTGGTATTTGCATTATCTGTAGTATGTAGTATCTTTAGAATATGTAGTATCTGTAGAATTTGTAGTATCTGTAGAATCTGTAGCATCTATTGTAGAGGATTAAGGAAGGGAAATGTAGTAGTTGGAAATAGCATTTAACGATGATATGCGAAACAACTCCAATCAGCATCTGAAGAGAAAGCCTCCGAGCCACGATGTTGATTTGGGATTGTCTCTGTTTTGTTCCTCTTTAAATCAATGTTACTAGTGTCATTGCTGGACATCGTTTTGCAACGAGTTGGTATCAATGCCGAGCGCCAATTTTACCGTGCTAGTGCCAATGCCAGGCACTATTCCCACCGTACTGCTGACAGTGACAGACATCAGACACTTATGCCGGACACCGTTTCTGTAACGTGATTTAGCGTGCTACATCCGAAAGCTTATTAGCGACAATTCTTATAAAATATGTTGAGTCGTGATTTCAACGTTTCGACTGTTTTGCTGTTTATATCTTCACTTAGAAGTGCGTTCCATTCATCGACCACTATCGACCACATCGACCACTATATAATCGAAGAATTTAAGCGTTACGTCAAGTGTGAAATGCTTAACAACGATTTTGCACCCGTTATTCCTGGTCACCTTGTTAGAATTTAGAGTAAAAAGGCTTGTTCGGTCGATTTTTCTTGACCCTTCATAATCGTTTACGCTTCGACCACGTCACCTCTGAGTGACGCCTCTCCAGCGAATAATGGCCGAGTTCGCGTCTGTCTCTGTTACATTTAATCCGCAGGGAGGGGTAAGTTGGGCCGCTCTACTTTGAACATTTTACAAATTAATTATTAGTTTTTTAAGCTACGGAGCCCAACAATCGACATAATACTGTGTTTGATCTTATACGAGGTAATACGGGTTATCAAACCTAGCATTAAATTTGTTATTTAGCAATATCGTTACATTGCTTGCTTTTATTAATTTGTTACCAATAAGGACATCCAGACTTCGCTCGTCGGGACAGGAATCTCTATATTTTTTGGCATGGCGCATTAGTGCGAGGGGTTGTGCTCTGTGCGCATTGCTTTACATTTGGTGACATTGGATGTCATTCGTTATTTTTCTGACCAATCAACATTTTTTTTTCAAGTCAAATTGGATCTGCTGACACTCAAGTTCTGTTTGCACTTTTTCTTCTTAGATCAGCGTTTGCAAACATGATGATGTTTGAAAGCGCGGTTTGGTCGAGATCGCTTGTGAATAGGAAAACGACAGAATCTAAACTGATCCTTGAGTAACTGCTTGTTATATCGCCACAAGGAGAAGAGGCTGCCGCCTAACCGTGAGCCAACATTTGATTTAGTTACTTAGCTCCCCTCGAATTCTGATGCTGTGCAATTTACTTGCTAAGAGTGTGTGAAGGACATTATCGTTAGCTTTTGGAAGTCAAAGTTTACGGCTTAAATTAAAACTTCGCGTCGTATATTTCGGTTCTATTCATGAAAAATATCAGCAGGTTCGTCAAACAAGAACGATTGTGTTCAAAACGTGCTGAGAGTCGCCTATGAACATAATTCATGCTAAAAACTCTGTAATTTAATCTATAATCAAACTTTCCTCAATATGTCAATGACTGAGGTGAGACAAATTGAAAATAATAATAATAATGGAAGCTTTATTAAATACCATCAGGAGCATATAAGTACATTTGATACATAACCATGGTAGTCATCTCCTCCAACATTTACAGCACCAGTCTAATGTAACATCGCACTCAACAAAAAATGAACATTCATGCAATCTAACAAGGTTAAATAAAGTCAATTATCAGGTCTCCTTTATCAACAACGGTGTTAAGTTGTGGAACTATTTTCCAAATATAATCAAATCTTTATTATAAACATTCAAATCCAAACTCGAGCAACATTTGACTCGTAATAATAATAGTTAGCTAAAATGATTTCAAATTATATTCATTAGGTATCATATTACAATTTTTAAATAATATAGTGTGGTTTTCGATGCCTTTTTTAGATATATAACTTTAAGATGGGTCACAAATAGGATTGGTTAAGGTCTTGTTAGGTTACCCACAAACATTTTACTTTTCCGCGCCAACATTCTGTTTCCGTGTATAAACTTTGTTCATAATTTCGCTAAACATGTAATCAGGTTTATATTATGTTCAGTTGATGTTCATTTGTATTGATAGAAATTGTCAACAGGTGTGGTAGTAAAGTGTTTGTGACTGTTTAATAGTGGTTCGAAGTGTTTCAAAGTGTTTAATAGTGTTTTAAATTGTTCCAATAGAAGACTTGTTACTATCTTTACCGGCCTTTACCAAGCTGTTTAAATTCTGATCGTCAGTAAATAAAACCATTCCTCCCTCCCCAATGTGCTCCGGCTTATTAGTGAAAAAGAACAGGTGCAAGATTCCACTACGAACTAACGAGCGAGTATGCCCACCAGATACAAAAATACTAATAGCATTTTCGACAGAGTTAATGTTTTCGCACGTAATGGAGTCCAACATCAGGAATGATGTTCTTCGCACGTACTGGAGTGCAAACCTACCAGAATTGATGTTTTTCGCACGTACTGGAGTGCAAACATCAGAAATGATGTTCTTCGCACGTACTGGATTGAAAACCTACCCATTGGCAAACATATCAGAAATGTCGATCTTCGTGCCCCACGGGGGAGCTCACGAATGCTCGCGTCCTATCTCCGGTGGGGATTAATCTGTTTCAATCCTATACAATCTTTATGTTTTTGGTGTACATGCATTGCTACGAAGGACGATCTTGTAGCTTGTAGCTGCGGCTCACAGTCACTAACCTTTCACTTAAAGGAGGCTTGCCACTGTAGCAGAAATATACATGGTTCAGTTTCTAGACACATTCTCGAAACATTTTATCCAAAACCTTTATGAACAAAGAGGATATTGTAATGGGGGAATGAGTCCAGGTTCTTCATCTCACGTAATACTGGGACTAAGCGGGCCTAATATGCACTTATCACTGCTAAAGTTGGGAGGAAACAAATGGATGCCTACAAAACAAACAATTCAACTATGACCACTGTCATTCTCTCAGATATGCCTTGTTTGGTTACACTTCGGTTTCTCTTTTCTTGAACAAATTTATACAAAAAATCACGCGTGACTTCATGAAAAGTTCACGGTATTCTCAACGAAAAGGTTGTTGGTATTCAAATACTGAGCAATCAAATTATGAATATCCAGAGAGGCACCATTAAATGAAGTTCACTGCACGCTAGCAGGAGAGACTCTAGGTTTGATCACAATGTTTAGCTAGAGAGACTCTAGGTTTGATCACAATGTTTAGCTAGAGAGACTCCTGGGTTGATCATTATGTTTAGCTTGAGAGACTCTAGGTCTGATCACAATGTTTAGCTAGAGAGACTCTAGGTCTGATCACAATGTTTAGCTAGAGAGACTCTAGGTCTGATCACAATGTTTAGCTAGAGAGACTCTAGGTTTGATCACAATGTTTAGCTAGAGAGACTCTTGGGTTGATTACTATGTTCAGCTACAGACACTCTAGGTTTGATCACAATGTTTAGCTAGAGAGACTCTTGGGTTGATCACTATGTTCAGCTACAGACACTCTAGGGTTGATCACAAGGTTTAGCTAGAGAGACTCTAGGTTTGATCACAATGTTTAGCTAGAGAGACTCTAGGTCTGATCACAATGTTTAGCTAGAGAGACTCTAGGTCTGATCACAATGTTTAGCTAGAGAGACTCTAGGTTTGATCACAATGTTTAGCTAGAGAGACTCTTGGGTTGATTACTATGTTCAGCTACAGACACTCTAGGTTTGATCACAATGTTTAGCTAGAGAGACTCTTGGGTTGATCACTATGTTCAGCTACAGACACTCTAGGGTTGATCACAAGGTTTAGCTAGAGAGACTCTAGGTTTGATCACAATGTTTAGCTTGAGAGACTCTAGGTTTGATCACTATGTTCAGCTAGAGAGACTCTAGGTTTATTCACAATGTTTATCTAGAGAGACTCTTTGGTTGATCACTATGTTTAGCTAGAGAGACTCTAGGTTTGATAATTATGTTTTGCTTGAGAGACTCTAGGTTTTATCACTATGTTTCGCTAGAGAGACTCTAGGATTATTCACAATATTTATCTAGAAAGACTCTTGGGTTGATCACTATGTTTAGTGAGAGACTCTTGGGTTGATCACTATGTTCAGCTAGAGAGACTCTAGGTTTGATCACTATGTTTAGCTAGAGAGACTCTTGGGTTGATCACTATGTTTAGCTAGAGAGACTCTTGGGTTGATCACTATGTTTAGCTAGAGAGACTCTAGGTTTGATCACTATGTTTAGCTAGAGAGACTCTTGGGTTGATCACTATGTTTAGCTAGAGAGACTCTAGGTTTGATCACTATGTTTAGCTAGAGAGACTCTTGGGTTGATCACTATGTTTAGCTAGAGAGACTCTAGGTTTGATCACTATGTTTAGCTTGAGAGACTAGGTTTTATCATTATGTTTAGTTAGAGAGACTCTAGGTTTGATCACTATGTTTAGCTAGAGAGACTCAAGGTTTGATCATTTTGTTGAGCTTGAGGACTCTAGGTTTTATCACTAAGTTTAGCTAGAGAGACTAGGTTTGATCATTATGTTTTGCTTGAGATACTCTAGGCTTGATCATTATGTTTAGCTAGAGAGACACTAGGTTTGATCACCTTGTTTAGCTAGAGACTAGGTTTGATCATTATGTTTTGCTTGAGATACTATAGGCTTGATCATTATGTTTAGCTAGAGAGACACTAGGTTTAATCACTATGTTTAGCTAGAGACTAGGTTTGATCATTATGTTTTGCTTGAGATACTCTAGGCTTGATCATTATGTTTAGCTAGAGAGACATTAGGTTTGATCACTATGTTTAGCTAGAGAGACTCCCACTTGATCACTATGTTCTTGAAAGATCCTCTCGCGCTCTACATGGAGGAGCTCACGAAGACTGGACGAGGGAGATGGACCTCTAATATAATCTAAGCTGAAAGGCTGCGAGAATAGTTGCCTTTTCCTAAGTAAAAGGAGGATTTATCTATTGTCTGACTGATTTTGTGTTAAAGTATCTATTGTTTGGCCGGCTTTTTGTCGAAACAGATAGAGAAATGAGGATAAGAAGAGAAGTTTCTTATTGCTGTGTTTTCCAACAAGGATTCGAGGATATTTTGAACAGTTGAGATGCATCTGTAATACATGTATAAATACATATTTGGAAACATCAACTTCAAGAAAGTTTTAATTTACCGATAAACATGAAAAATTGTCAATCAATAGCAATTATCATGTTTTTTATGTTGTCGATAGAAAAAAAATTATATTCTACTTATTATCCCATTTCCACACGTCAACTTAATTCTACGTACATTATTTTGATAGGAAAAAAGCCCATACATTTGTTCAAGGTTTATTTAACTTGAATTCATCCAAAGATATGACTCCCGATAACAGCTACACATGTCTTCCTGTCTATCGTTAGGTGTAAGGACATGCCCAAACATCACGTGCAGAATTTTGTCCAGTATCATTTTGTTGCTTCAGCCCCACGTTGTTAACATTTTTATTTATTTTCGGTCCCAATTTTCAATGTTCCATTCAAATATTTGCATGCAGAGTAAATTTATTATTTAAACTCAACATGTTAGTTGAAAATGTTTTGTCATTGTTCCATTCATTGTCTGAGTTAATGTTGTGTGTAAACCAACGTGCTGGACCTATTCTCTTCTAAACTGAGCGGTTTCGGTTTAAATTGGAGTATCAAGCTAAGTAGTTCGTGCTACAATGAATATATATGCGAGAAAGAGAACAACATAAATAATAATTGGACAGACGTCCCAAGCCTTCCAATAATTAGACAGACGTTACAAGCCTTCCAGTTATTGGACAGACGTCACAAGCCTTCCAATGATTGGACAGACTTCACAAGCCTCCCAATGATTGGACAGACGTCACAAGCCTCCCAATGATTGGACAGACGCCACAAGCCTTCCAATGTTTGGACATACGTCACAAGTCTTGCAATGATTGGACAGACGTCACAAGCCTCCCAATGATTGGACAGACGTCACAACCCTTCCAATGATTGGACAAACGTCACAAGCCTCCCAGTTATTGGACAGACGTCACAAGCCTTCCAATGATTTTACAGACTTCACAAGCCTCCCAATGATTGGACAGACGTCACAAGCCTCCCAATGATTGGACAGACGTCACAAGCCTTCCAATGATTGGACAGACGTCACAAGCTTTCCATTTCCAAAGGTGAGATCTCAATAAACGTTTGCCTAATCCTTCTCAAATGATTATAGTTTCACTATGTAGTCGTCTATAGATTATTATAACCGCTTTATTGACACGACACTCGACTTCGGGAGGTCATGGTGAGCTGTTGAGCCATTGTTCAGTAAATGTGAGTTGTCTTCACATATTTTTCTTAATATAAAATGTTCGTAAAATGTTTCATACACAATAATTTAGAGAAGACATTTGGAAATGTATTCCACCTGTGACCACTTATGAAACAATTCAAGTTTATACAAATTGTAGCATGCGTTAATTTATTTATAGTTCATTGACAAATGATGTCTTCAGAACAGCTCACGCTGACGAAAAAGTGGTACGTATCATCTACGTACTGTAATTTTTTTTGTATTTTTGTTTACATTTTGAATCCATGAAAACTTCACATTCTGATTGAAATTTTTTCTCATGATATTAATGGGAGATGAACGTTCGCCGGCTTCTTTATCCTCGACGTGTAAAATCAAAAACTCTTGCAGGCTGTTTTAACCCTGCTGAGTGAAAACAGGAAAGTTTTGCTGGAGTCTTTAACCTTGCAGATTAAAAAAATTGCTGGTGTCCTTAATCCTGCTGATTAAAAACAAAAACTAATCGAGGCGATGATGAATTATGACATCATTAATTTCGGAATATAGTAACTTTCAATTAGTGTGGTTATATGGATGAAATCAAATCTGCAAAGTATCTTATCAGAATGTTAAATAAATGTCATTCCATTATATGTATTATTAGATTTTTCACATGTAAACATTCCATTTTCCTAAGTAATAATTTCATATCCCTGCTCCCCGTTACTTAGTGATGCAGAAGGGCTCTCCTTTCTAAATAGTCGCTGGCCAGATTTTTTTCAAATGCTGAAGGGGGTACGTCGGCAGTTTCTTGAGTTTACTTCTTGCTGATGCATTATCCAAATAAATAATTTTAGAAAAACCTATTATTTGATGCTGAATACATTGCAGCAGAAATCAGACAGTAACCCCAAACAAAGTTTGATTTATATCGTGGACTCTGACATATAAACGATGTAAGCTGTGTCAAATGTCTGAAAAAAATATTCCCATTCAAGTGAAAAAGATCTAAAAATCAACCAATTTCAACTTTCTGTAGATGCAACGCACAAGGGAGTCATTTTTGAACAAAATGGTAAACTATTGAGTCTTGGAATATGCCCAACGGTTAATAACGGGGGAATGGTTTTCACACTCAAAATATTCCAGCATTTCTAAGTTGAAAGCATTTTTCGATATGATAATTTAATTACCTTGCTTTCCGTTGCCTAGTGACGCAGATGTGCCCTCCAATCATAATACTGTGTGTGTCTCCTTAATTATATTTTCAAGTATAATGAGGTAGTATTTGAACGAGGGGTTACTCAAACATGAACTGTGAACAACTGGAAAAGTTTGAATCGAACTCCAATAACGACGTCCGAAGATGCGCGATCTCATGCTGACACTACTACTGGCACTACTACTGGCACCACTACTGGCACTACTACTGGCACTACTACTGGCACCACTACTGGCACTACTACTGACACTACTACTGGCACTACTACTGGCACCACTACTGGCACTAATACTGGCATTACTACTGGCACTACTACTGGCACTACTACTGGCACTACTACTGGCACTATTACTTACACTACTACTGGCACTACTACTGGCACCACTACTGGCACTAATACTGGCACTACTACTGGCACTACTACTGGCACTATTACTGACACTACTACTGGCACTACTACTGGCACTACAACTGACACTACTACTGGCACTACTACTGGCACTACTACTGGCACTACTACTGGCACTACTACTGGCACTACTACTGGCACTACTACTGGCACTACTACTTGCACTACTACTGGCACTACAGCTGGCACTACTACTGGCACTACTACTGGCACTACTACTGGCACTAATACTGGCACTACTACTGGCACTACTACTGGCACTACTACTGGCACTACTACTGGCACTACTACCGCACTACTACTGGCACTACTACTGACACTACTACTGGCACTACTACTGGCACTACAACTGGAACTACTACTGGCACTACAACTGGCATATAGCAGGCACTGAAACTGTCACTACAACTGGCTCTACAACCGGTATATAACAGGCACTGAAACTGTCACTACAACTGGCTCTACAACTGGCATATAGCAGGCACTGAAACTGTCACTACAACTGGCTCTACAACTGGCATATAGCAGGCACTAAAACTGTCACTACAACTGGCTCTACAACTGGCATATAAAACTGTCACTACAACTGGCTCTACAACTGGCTCTACAACTAACATATAGCAGGCACTAAAACTGTCACTACAACTAGCTCTACGACTGGCATATAGCAGGCACTAAAACTGTCACCACAACTGGCTCTACAACGGGCATATAGCAGGCACTGAAACTGTCACCACAACTGGCTCTACAACTGGCATATAACAGGCACTGAAACTGTCACTCCAACTGGCTCTACAACTGGCATATAGCAGGCACTAAAACTGTCACTACAACTGGCTCTACAGTTGGCATATAGCAGGCACTGAAACTGTCACTACATTTGGCTCTACAACTGAAATATAGTAGGCACTGAAACTGTCACTACAACTGGCTCTACAGCTGGCATATAGCAGGCACTGAAACTGTCACTACAACTGGCTCTACAACTGATATATAGCAGGCACTGAAACTGTCACTACAACTGGCTTTACAACTGGCATATAGCAGGCACTGTAACTGTAAATACAACTGGCTCTACAACTGGCATATAGCAGGCACTGAAACTGTCACTACAACTGGCTCTTCAACTGGCTCTACAACTTGCATATAGCAGGCACTAAAACTGTCACTACAACTGGCTCTACAACTGGCTCTACAACTTGCATATAGCAGGCACTAAAACTGTCACTACAACTGGCTCTACAACTGGCATATAGCAGGCACTAAAACTGGCACTACAACTGACTCTACAACTGTTATATAGCAAGCACTAAAACTGTCACTACGACTGGCTCTACAACTGGCATATAGCAGGCACTGAAACTGTCACTACAACTGGCTCTACAACTGGCATATAACAGGCACTGAAACTGTCACTACAACTGGCTGTACAACTGGCATATAGCAGGCACTAAAACTGTCGTCACAACAGGCTCTACAACTGGCATATAGTAGGCACTAAAACTGTCGCAACAACTGGCTCAACAACTGGCATATAGCAGGCACGGAAACTGTCTCTACAACTGGCTCTACAATTGGCATATAGCAGGCACTGAAACTGTCACTACAACTGGCTCTACAACTGGCATATAGCAGGCACTGACACTGTCACTACAACTGGCTCTACAACTGGCATATATCAGGCACTAAAACTGTCACTACAACTGGCTCTACAATTGGCATATAGCAGGCACTAAAACAGTCACTACAACTGGCTCTACAACTGGCATATAGCAGGCACTGACACTGTCACTACAACTGGCTCTACAACTGGCATATAGCAGGCATTAGAACTGTCCCTACAACTGGCTCTACAACTTGCATATAGCAGGTACTGAAACTGTCACTACAACTGGCTCTACAACTGGCATATAGCAGGCACTGAAACTGTCACTACAACTGGCTCTACAACCGGTATATAACAGGAACTGAAACTGTCACTACAACTGGCTCTACAACTGGCATATAGCAGGCACTGCAACTGTCACTACAACTGGCTCTACAACTGGCATATAGCAGGCACTAAAACTGTCACTACAACTGGCTCTACAACTGGCATATAGCAGGCACTAAAAATGTCACTACAACTGGCTCTGCGACTGGCATATAGCAGGCACTGAAACTGTCACTACAACTGGCTCTACAACTGGCATATAGCAGGCACTGAAACTGTCACTACAACTGGCTCTACAACTGGCATATAGCAGGCACTGAAACTGTCTCTACAACTGGCTCTACAACTGGCATATATCAGGCACTAGAACTGTCACTACAACTGGCTCTACAACTGGCATATAGCAGGCACTTAAACTGTCTCTACAACTGGCTCTACAACTATCATATAGCAGGCACTAAAACTGTCACTACAACTGGCTCAACAACTGGCTCTACAACTGGCATATAGCAGGCACTAAAACTGTCACTACAACTGGCTCTACAACTGGCATATAGCAGGCACTGAAACTGTCTCTACAACTGGCTCTAAAACTGGCATATAGCAGGCACTGAAACTGTCACTACAACTGGCTCTACAACTTGCATATAGCAGGCACTAAAACTGTCACTTCAACTGGCTCTACAACTGGCATATAGCAGGCACTGACACTGTCACTACAACTGGCTCTACAACTGGCATATAGCAGGCACTAAAACTGTCACTACAACTGGCTCTACAACTGGCATATAGCAGGCACTGAAACTGTCACTACAACTGGCTCTACAACTGGCATATAGCAGGCACTGAAACTGTCACTACAACTGGCTCGACAACTGACATATAGCAGACACTGAAACTGTCACTACAACTGGCTCTACAACTGGCATATAGCAGGCACTGAAACAGTCACTACAACTGGCTCTACAACTGGCATATAGCAGGCACTGAAACTGTCACTACAACTGGCTCTACAACTATCATATAGCAGGCACTAAAACTGTCACTACAACTGGCTCTTCAACTGGCTCTACAACTTGCATATAGCAGGCACTGAAACTGTCACTATAACTAGCTCTACAACTGGCATATAGCAGGCACTAAAACTGTCACTACAACTGACTCTACAACTGGCATATAGAAGCACTAAAACTGTCACTACAACTGGCTCTACAACTGGCATATAGCAGGCACTGAAACTGTCACTACAACTGGCTCTACAACTGGCATATAGCAGGCACTGAAAC